>PVLD010011924.1:0-15652 GCA_004027595.1 Dinomys branickii | reverse complement strand
TGCCAAGAAGGCAGCTGCAAGTTTTCGACGCTGCTGCTGGTACTGTTGGGACTGCATTCTAGGAATAAACAGAGAAAGGGAAGAACCTTAGGTGTCAACCTAAGTCAGGGGAAAAGACTCTGAACTCTTTGATGAAAGGCTCCACCCTGCACTTCCAGAATGCTGAGTTTCAGGAAGAGGTATACCAGTTTTCCTTCGCAAATCATCACCTCTCCCCAACAGCCCCTAGCATGAGTGCTCTTCTGCAGTCAGCCATGTATTTGCTGACAAAATGCAACAATCCTCTCAATATAAGACCCCACAGTGATTTGATAAATATGACGTTACACTGAGTGAAGCAGAACGATCTCAAGGCGTGGTCTCGAGCAGGCTACACAGTAAGCCTTGAGGGTACTGTCATCTGGTAATACCACCAACTATAGCTATCTTGAGAATTCATCATAATTCCCAGAAACCACTGGCCATAGGCTTCATTTGAGTGGAAATGATGTATGGATGGTCTACAGAAGAACATGTTTATTGCTTATTTTCAGATGCATTAGTCATGACCAACTCTGTAGTTTCTCATTTACATGATCATTTCCATCACCTTAGTCAATCACAGAGTGAAGCACAGAACGGAGGCAGAGTTTGCACACCTGTGATACACGTCAACCATGATTATAAACTCACGTGCTCAAGAGCCATTAAACTCTAAGATATATTGAAGAGTCATTATATTTCCTAAGAATTTAAAATTCTTATATTTAATAGAATACAAAAAATTCTTATATTTAATAGAATACAAATCTCCACATAATGTTAGAAAGTCACCCCTGGAACTTGCAGGCATGTGTGATAACTTACTGTCAATATGGCTACCCTACCAAAGGTCTTGAGGGAGTTTTAGTCCAAGCCCCAAGACACACAATCCCCTGTACAATTCCAAGTCACTGGCTGCAACTCAGAAACAGCCAGAGCTCACTCAAGAGGCTATGCTTACTTGTCAGAAGTACAGAGAACACTATGTCCCATTAATAATGCATGTGTGTGTGCGCACGCACACACACACACACACACACACACACACACACACACACACACCCGAGTTGTTATTAGAAAGGGGCTCTCTGGCAAGTTCTCATCTCAATACTTTTAGTTTTATATTGCTAAACTCTTAATTTCAACCTTACTTTTGGAAAAAAGATTTACTTACCCAAGTTACACTCATTTCAAGGAAAAAATAATAATTAGCCTAGAATCTCCAATCATATGTTTTTGAGCCGAAGAGTGATCTACTGAACAAGCTATCAAAACTGAACTATAACCTGAGACAGAAGAAGGGAAGGTTGGAATGGAGGTTGGAGAGACAGCAGAATGGAAATGCACTCTATCTTTCGATACTAACTCAAAGCCACTCAAACATGTAGCAGGCAGGTGAGTAGTGAGTTCACTTCTTAAGCATTCTAAGAGAAAACGCACACAAGCCCATATTTATAGTGAGTCACACACTGAGAAAGGGTTTTGGGTTGGACAGTCTTTCAGATGTACCTCTCCTTCTCACCCCTCGCCTCCCTGTCACTGTGCTTAAGACTACATCTTAATAACTTACGTTTTATGAGTAAAGAACAGGAATACAAAGCTTATTTAAAAAGAGAGTAAGGGAATCAGAAATGGGGTAATTAAAATAACCTGAAAATTCAAGTGAGCCCAAATAATACCCACTTAGCCTGCTGTTGCCTCTCTGCTGTGATAAATACTTGATACCCGGATACTGGTCCCCCTTGCTTGAGATACTTGCATCATTGATTGCTTCTTTGTCCTTATTTTTAAGTGAAAGCAAAAGCTCTCCATGCAGTTTAATCCCATTTGTTTTCCAACAAAGTGGGTGCCAGATGAGTGTGAAGGCAAAAGTATTTAATTAAAAAAGTGATTGAGATAATATACATTTTCTCACACTAAGGACAAACAATGAGGAGATGAGAAATAAGGGATAGATAGATAGACAGATAGACAGACAGTCAGACAGATAGATATAGATAGGTAGGTAGGTGGGTAGATAGATTAGATAGATAGGTAACATACATACATACACACTTACACTGTACATACATAGTCAGAGCAAAGCCTGAGCACTTAGTCTTAGTTGTTGCTAATTAAAATTTTAATACCAACACAAGGCCTTAAACAGAAGAATAAATATAGTCATGTTAAAACAGTGTCTTAGCTCTTTGCCAATATCGTGAAATACACAGTCCCTGGCAAAAAATGAGCCAGAAACAACAATGTGCACATGAGCAAGACCATCAGTGAATGATCAGTGATTCTCCTGTACCATGTGTCCCAGTCACTCCACCGTTTTGTATATTCTGTGATCTTCTGGCCTAAACTCTGTGAAATAGTACTCTGGGGACATTTTTATCATAAAATAAATCTCAAGATAAGGAAAATCAGTCATGCAAAACCTCTGAAGAGTTTAATAAATCATTATAAGACAAAGTACTTTTCCCATCCCATCTAAAGGCTTTAGAGATTAGTCCCTTTAAAAATAACTTCTATGGAAATCATTCTTCTGTGTTATCTGAAGGCTTTATCAGTGTGCATCCCTAGGCTTACCTAATTTAAAATTTTACATTGCTTTTCATTTGCTTTTAATTTCTAGGATTCTCCTCTTTTGCTTTTTAATTCTTGGTAGGGTTTTGTTTGTTCGTTTTGTTTGTTCTTGTTTTGTTTCACAAACCCTAGGTCAGTCCATCAAAGGTTGCCACATTCTGTAATTTGATGATTGTAAATTCATCATGCATTTCAACATTCTTCTCTTCAGTTGCATGTTGGTGGCCACACGCAGAGGCTCACTGGCCTGAGGTGCATCTCAGACCAGCACACGCGTAGCATCGTATTCACATGCCGGGAGCTGTGTACTATTCGGTTCTCTGTCTTTTGTGACATTACAGCCACTGGTATGAGAGAGCATGGATGTGAGTTGCAAAGTGGTGGTGCTCAAATTCTACCCTTTGTTTTCATTTATTACTTGAGCTAACACCATAAAGAGATGTCTCCTCTCTCACCACTTTGTTATGCAGCTTACAGTTCGTAAGGAACTGTTGGATAAATGCTTGATTTATTTCCTCTTATTTCACTAACTTTCAAGATTATGAGTTTATTCTCTATTATTATTGAAATATGGCTGTGTAGTGTTTTAGTGTTAGAAATTCACTAACACTAAACACTAAATATAAACATATATTGTTTGTATTTAATGATTTCTAAGACATCCTGTTTCTTAATCTTTTTTAATTCTCATAAAACCAGTATAAGCTTCATAAGGTGGCTCTCACATAAATTCTTGTAATTATGATCTTTGTAATCTTTGATGAGGTCCTTGGTATCTAGTAGATTAAGATGTCCTAGGTCTATAGCACCTCAGGTCTGAAATCAGCCATGCATGAAATTAAAAAAAAATCTATGTTTGTTGTTTTAGTAATAAGAGGTGCTTCAAACCCAAATCTAGGCACTAAAGATGCTCAAACTACTGAACTGATCTTCATTTCCGGTCCATTTTCTATGAGCAGAGCTGAGAAAGGACATAGGGAGTGACAGAATGAACTAGCATTAGTAATCTGCTTTCTCACATATTACACAAGCAATAGTTCCATAATAACCTATGAATTTTAAAGACAGTTAAAGTTATTTCACACTCCCTATCTCTGTTCACCCTCCCTGTAGAGCCGTCTGGTTGCCATGCTATCAGACATAGTTAGTACTTACAGTATCATCTCCTTTCAAATGCTCGTTAACCTTAGTTATGAAAGCAACAATATATTTATGCCCACCATTAGTTCTCATATAGATGTCTCTCTAGGAAATCTGTAGATCAAAAGCTCATTCTCTAGTTAAGCTCTTGGAAAACTAAAATACATTATATTATTATTGCTGAATATTGACCACATATCGGCCCTGTTGCCCGTCTAGTTTTGCTTGATGTAACATCATAAACCCAGGACTTCTTTCCACAAAGTATCTAAAATATGCTGCTCCGTTTCTCTCCTTATCAACTGATGCTGTTGGAATGACTAATAATAATCTAATTTCAAAGACAGATAGAGTATAAGTTTTGCTGAGATGCTGTCCTTCAGTTAATTTCTTTAAAGTGCAATAATTTTACAAATATATGGTTTATTTTTGTTCTCTTGACATCAATATTCTCAGATAACGATGGGCTCTTTTTTTCCCAATTTTTAGTAATTGTCATTTTAACTTGAATCCTTTTTAAATACTATAATTTTAGATAAAACTACTCATTTTATCTTCTATTAATCTCAAAGCATTGCTTGTATTTATTCAATCCTATATTCCTTTTATTCAATCCTATATTCCTTCTAGTTTCAATTTCATGTTAAAAGTACTTTTCCTTTATGTCTAATTCTTACTTGAATTTTCTCACCTCTTTCTTGAGGTTTTCTAATATAATTTATGATGTTCCTTAATATTTTATTTCCTTTTCATAGGTTTGCTAACTTATTTTGCAGTAGTATGTCATGGAGATTTTTTGTGTGTTACTTGAACACATTAAAAGTTATTTTATTGTTTCTAGGGATATTGGTCACTACTTATTTTTTCATTCTCTTTTTTTAAGTGATTACTTTGTAGGAAAATGGATGCACTTTGAGACCATGCTCTTAAGTGAAATAAACCAGACACACAAGTGTAAATACTGCATGGTTTCTCCGGTGTGAGGGACCCAAAGTGTAGTGAGGAGCATAACGGAGGACAGACACTGGAAAGCAGGAAGAACATGTCCAAGCAGAAAAGGGAGGGGAAAGGAAGGATGGGGAAAGAAAAAGAAAGAACAAAAGAAAATGGAAGGGGAAAAATGTAAGCAAAGTTTGTGTAAATAAATGAGGAGGGGAAGACCGGCTGAGGGAGGCATGGGGAATGGGAAAAAAGAATAGGTGTGTGTTATGTGCGGGTACAAATTCCATGTGATGAATGTGTGTGTGACAAATACGTACAAGGAAGAATGAAGTTAAAATGGAGACTTTGTGTGATTCTTGAGTTCCGTACACTTCTCTTGTTCATTTTCACGTTCAGGTAACTTTCGTTCTTCCAGACGACTCCTTCCTCTGTCCTCTGATGATTACAGGGACAGACACCTGTCGTTTATTTTTCTGTACTGGAAATTGAACTCAGGACCTCGCGCTCGCCAGGCAGGCGCTGGGCTGCTGACCGAAGTCTCTGGCCCGACATCTTTCCGAGATTTCCCAGAGCTGTGTTCCTCCTTGCTTTCCTCGGGACTTTGTGTCTTTTGCTCTGCTCCTCATCACTTTTGATTTTATTCCTAGGATTTTATCGTCACAGGGTTCCTGTGCCAGAAGCGAGGCCTGAGGGGCCACTTGGTCCTCTCTGGGTGGTGGCCCTGCCTTAGAGCGCCCCTAGGGGTGCTGGGGCTCCGCTGTGATCCACCCTGTGACAGGTGCCATGGCTGCCCTATACTCTCCTTCATTTATTCAGAAACCCACAGCCTTCAGCTCTTCTAGCTATTAGTGGCTTTGTTCTCACTCATTTTTATCTTTAAGTTTGTGGGAAAGAATCTGTCCTGGACGAAAACTTTTTCTATGTAATTCCCATTAAACTACCATTAGCAAACCTCACAGATCTAGATAAAACATGTCTTAAATTCATCTGGAACGAAAAGAGATGCAGAATAGCAAAAGCAATCCTGGGCAACAAGGACAAGTCAGATGGAATTATACTCCCTGACCTGAAATTATACTACAAAACTACTATAATAAAATCAACATGGTGCTGGCTAAAAAACAGACCAGAAGATCAATGGAACACACTGGGAAACATACACACAACCATAAGCACACTCAGCCACTGAATCTTTGATAAAGGGGCCAAATAAACTCACTGGAAGAATGATAGACTCATTAATAAATAGTACTGGAGAAATTAGCTTGCCACCTGCCAATGACTGAAAATATACCCAAGTCTATCACCATGCACCAAAGACAGGTCAAAATGGATCACAGATCTCAATATTAAAACAGAAACACTAAATCTATTGGAAGAGAAAGTAGGTAAAAATCTTGAACACATAGGGGTAGGCTAAGAGATCATGAACAAAAACCAAACTGCCCATGAAATACTTCAAAGAATCAACAACTGGGATCTCATCCTACTCAAAATTTTCTGCACATCTAAAGAAATCTCCAGCAAAGAAAAAAGAAAACCCACAAATTGGGGAAAAACTTTAGCTGACTGTCCCTTGGACAAAGGTCTTCTATGTAGAATATGTAAAGAATTAAAAAACATCAGTCCCTCCAAATTCAAAGACCCAGTCCAAAAATGGGCATCTGGGATGAATACACACTTCTCAGGTAAAGAAATACAAATGGCAAATAAATACATGAGAAAATGTTCAACAACATTAGTCATTCAAGAAACGCAAATTAAACAAACACTTAGATTTCACCTCACCCCAGTAACAATGGCCAGCATGAAGAAATCAACCAATAACAAATGCTGGTGAGGCTGTGGAGAAGTAGGAACTCTTCTCCACTGCTGGTAGGAATTCAGACTGGTGCAACCACTGTGGAAATTAGTTTGGAGATTCCTCAGCAAACTAGGTCCCATTCAACCCAGCTATTCCCCTCCTGGGTATTTTCCCAGAAGATCTGAAAACATCATATCACAGCAATATATGTGCACCCATGTTCATAGCAGCACAGATTGTAATTGCTAAATTGTGGAAGCAACCCAAATGTCCATCCACTGAGGACTGGATAAAAAAAATTATGGTACTTTTATATAATAGAATATTACAGAACTATAAAGAAAGATAAACTCAAGGCTATTATAGGTAAATGGTCACAACTAGAGACCATACTCATAAATGAAATAAATCAAACCTGCATGTGTAAGCAATGTATTGCGTCATTACTGTAAGAACCTGAAAGAGTGAATAAAAACTAGGAGGTATGACAGGCATTGTAAAATGAAAGGAAAATGCTCAAAAGTAAAGGGCAACTGGGGTGTGGGAAAAGAGAAGGGAAAGAAGGGGAAAGAATGGATGTATGTATTGTACAGGAGAGCTCACAGTTGTACTACTGTCTTCTATTGCTTTACTGAAAGGAACATTAATGATTGCTAGTTTGATCACTATTGCACATCTCTGTTTTCCTGAGAAACCACTTTGAAAATATCAATAGTAATACAACAACCATTGATAATTTCCTACCACTTTGTCTGTAATTCTGTATTGCTTGGTCTTATGCTAATTTATAAACGGATGTCTGTATGTTAATATGTTTTCCTTCTTGTATTTTTAAAATAAATTTTAAAAAAGACTCTGTCCTGATTTTCACTTTAAGTCTTTACCATAGATTTTTCTTTTGCTATCCATCAAGCTGCTATTTATATATAAGGATTCAGAAAAACCCTCAAATTATTCTCACACCTCCTTTCTCCTAGAGTGAAAACATCATTTCATTGCACTGGGGCTCAGCTTAGGCTAACCATGATCCTGTGTTTTCAGGATACAACAATGTAAGTGCTAAGAATGTTTTGCTTATCTTCATGAATCTTGGCCTTCCAATAAAATACACACTGACAAAAAATAGTACAATTACAATAACCCTGATAAGAAGCACAGAATGTTATGAAGTATAAGCAAACAAGAACTATTTTACATTTACTTCTCCTTATTGTGAAATACATATTACCGGCAAGGATTTAATTTCCCTGATTTCTCTCTAATGTAATCAAATCACTTATAGATAGGAATTCTGGCATGGAGTACTAACTGTTATTTTCCTGATTATTTTAGCTATAGAATCAGATATACTGTTATATATTCTGTACCTATCAGAAATAATATTAATTTAATTGAAAGAAAATTGATCTTGTTTTATAAGTCAGGAAGATACTCATTTAGCTCACAAATATATTTGTAGTACTTAGTGTATCAAGTACCTTTTTAAAAAAATTTTACATATATTGACTTTTGTTAATATTAACTCATATTTGAATTCTCATCAATAATGTATCCATTAACCTAATTATTCAAAAACTATGCATGCAAAAATGTTGCATTCTTTTTGCATACGTTGTTTTGGGCAGGAGGAGACCAGTAATTGCATAAGATGGACCAGATTCTGACCTCATGATGCCGGTACTCTATGAGCCATCTGCATAAGAACATGAAAGGCAAATAGATATAAGCACAGTAAAAGCAGAATAATTACCCAGTTGGGGTAAGTTTGTGAAAACCTTAAACTGTGGTCATAAACAGTGACTAGAGGAGGGGCGTTTAGGCAAGGGGCTCCAGGTAGCTGAGACAGCACCAGGAGTACGGTGTCTCTGACTGACGCACGGTTTTGTAGTATGGGCCTCCACGATCACTTTGTATCTTTCCTTATTTCTTCTGAGTCTCGAGGGTCACACTGTTGTCTTCACCTTTTATAATCCTAAAATTAAATTATTAGCCACCTAGGTCTTTTTTTTGGATCTTGTTCTTCCCTCTCTACTGCAATCCCTAAATCGACTCAACTTTTCTAGATTTAACCAGTACCACACAATTCATCACTCCTAGTCACCCTAGTCAAACAGGAAGGCTTACCAGCTTATATTCTAATGAAAAACATTATAACTTCTAAATTAAAATGAGCCAGATTATAATTCTAAGTAATATTTACTTTTCCCAAGAAAATTAATGACTACTACTTATTTATTTAAACATCGTAATCCACAGGGCTCTGGTCTTATATTTTATGACTTGGCAATACAGTTAGAAAATCCACTTTGACTAATACGATGTACCCTTTCACTGTCTGTCCCCTACTAGTCTTTACAAAGCTGTACATATTTGTTGGAAGTTACCTTCTGTTTCAAACTAAATGTGCACAGGTATGTAGAAACAAAGAAGGAAAAAACAATAAATCAACTGAAAGAAGCATTCAACGAAAATGCATTTTGTTTTCCCTTTATAAGGTGATTGTGATATGAAGATATATCTGCATAGTTATTTTGGGTGTGAAAGAATTAAAAAGAACTCTAGTTATTTGTACTAGACCTTTATTGCTATAATATTATCAAATGGAACTGGAGATGGGCTTTAGAACTCTAGAATATTCCAGTTTCCTTGTAATCCTTGTAATGTCCATCTGCTTTATTTTGCTAAGAACAAGTACGAGTTTTGAAGTAGGTCAGACCTGCTTTAGAATCCCAAATCTATCTGGACAATATGAGGCAATATATTTAATTAATATCTCTAAAATTTATTTTCCTTGGCTATTCACATGAGTATAATATCTGCCTCACAATATTTTATGATTAGAGTTAAGTCATGAAAAGCAAGCAAATTTTTTTTCTTCTACATGTTTTCCTACCTTATATTGTGTCTTCATCTTTCTTTGTACTAAATCAACAAACTGATATTTTGCATAGGCTTTTCCTCCAACAGAATATAAACGCTGGATTTTCACTGGGTGAAAACTACAATCCAATTCTTCCCTTCTCCAGACTGCGGTCCTGCTTCACCTTCCGTGGCCTCTCTTCCCTCCTTTCAGTCTGTACTCCCCTGAAGCCAAGCTGTCCAGATTATCTCAAATGTTCCTTCCCTCAGGCACCCCTTCTACACCGGCTGTCTTTCCTCGACCCCACAGTACACACCTTCAGCTAGAAAAATGTATTTGTAGTCCTTCAAACCCAGGAGAAAGTTGTTTTAACCGACTTGTCCTGGCTCCTGCTGTCCCGTGTAGTCAGAAGTTTTCCCCAGTTCCCTCAACCAGCCCTTGGAAGGTTTAGCTCTACAGTTTTTCAATTTTACCTTCAATGAAGTCTTTGCCAAGGTAATCGTATCTTCTTTACCTTTAAAGCACACTGCGTCATGCCCATGTCACAGGTTTTCTATGATTACCGAGGGCATAAATGGCAGTTGATTGATTTCAAATACTATATATATATATAAAGCTGAAAAGAAAATGGCCTCAGTTCTCTAGACTACTAGATTTGGTCACCAACACTTCTCTGAACCCTTTAAACTTCTCTTCTTTCGTTACCAAAACTAGCAGTCAAGCCTTTTCTTTCTCAAAAACTACACTAAAGATAAAATTAAATAAAACAAAATAAAATTGCACGTTAGAATTGTGATACATCAAACACAGAGAACACCAAAGCTATCCCAGGACGTGGGTACTGAAAAGCAACTGCATATCTTCACTAGCTCAGGGACATGAACTGGCTTCCCCACCGGACTCAAGTAATACATTTTATTCTTAAGAGTAACTACTAGCAACCAAGCCATGCACTTTTGAGACCCTATTAGAATCACCAGCATTCAGAATAGCCTCTTCTAGCAAAGCCTTTGGATAATATCCATGTGAATGCATGTACGGTACGACTGTGATTTTTTTAAAATTTTATCTTAAAAATTAAAAAACTGGCAAAACAACAATAAAGACAAAATCAAAACAACAAAAATGATACATGACCCAAGACAAAATGACAGAAATTTACAGCGGTTGCTAAATTACATACTGTTATCTTCAACAAAGTTGCTCAGTTCATTAGACACAAGAATGTAAGATTGATCAAATAATCCAAGACAGTTAACAAGTAAAAAAATTAATTTTTAAAACAACATTGGAAATGATGCAGAGCATCATCATACAAGATGGTAGGAGTTCAACAATGGTTCTTATCCTGCATATTGTTTTCAGATCAGTCGTTCTGAAGACTGTGATTTTTATTGTGTATGCAGTAAGTGTGTGTGTGTGTGTGTGTGTGTGTATGTGTATGTGTGTGTGTGTATATACAGACACTCACCTTTTTTTAGTAATTAGCAAGTCCTTCAAGGGATAGAATATTATATTTCTGCTGTTACTCATTTTTAAGGTTTAGAAGCATGTTTGGCATATCGATGTCACTTATGCATTGGTTCAATAAATAATGTAAATAAAGAAGAGAAAAAATAGCCTTCGATCCAATGTGACAACTATCATGGTACCCAAAATAGGACTTGCCTTTTCATCCTTGTGGCCTCATCTGGCTTTCCTTTTCCTGCAGCACAAATTAGCATTGAAAGTTTGTTTTTATTTGTTAACTACCTCAGAAAAGAGGATTCTGAAGCACAGCAACATGTGCTGGTGCTTGAAATCACGGCAATACCTGGCTGTGGGGAGCACACAGAACTGCAGGAGGACAGCCTGTGGCATCTCAGAGCACTGGGCGCTATCTGTCATAGTGCCTAAGGATGCCTCAATTCTTGCTCTTTATTTTAAAGCTAAATTAACGTCGTGATTAACTGAAGTCTATTTTTTCCACTTTGCTTAAAAAGTATATGGAATTGTTAGAAGTAGTTCGGTTCTAAGCTTATGCGCTCAAAAAGCCTGTTAGGCAACTATGACATTTCCATTTCATCTTGGCACTGTATAAATTTACTGAGTAGTAGTGATTTCTTCTGTTTCGCACCTTACATCTGCTAGATATGTGTTCCTATGGGAGATCTAGTAATTTCAACTTTAATTTTCCTTATTTATAGGTGGATTTTCTGTCTGCATTTTCATTAACTTCAGATTGGTCTACTCTCAAATGGTTTGACCACTGCATTAGATTCCTACAGTCTTGCATAAGCAAGTATTATATCTGTGATACAGTCTTGCTACAGCATCTGCTCAGTTTGGTCCTCTCAAACTGCCTTATTTAAACAATCAGCCACAAAGCCCTGCAAAAAAAGCACTTGGCGTATATGAGCCAACCTCAGGTGCACCCTAAATGCAGTGCAGAGATGAATCCAGCAATGTTCCAGTTTAACTAAGTGCACATCAATTAGACTAATAAAGTAGGGCATTCATTTATTTTATATGGCATGATGTCTTACAAACAGAACTTTCAGAGTAAAATATTTCTATGACATAGTGGTACCTGCTGGAGAAATGTAATAATTTAGGATATTTTCCTTGAGTATATATTCATTAATACTTATATCATATACTAAGAGCAGGGCCTATGCTGGAAAAGAAATATGGAAATAATTATGATATAACCCTCTCCCTAAAAAATTTCTGTAGAATTAGGAGAAAAGACAGGCAAGTGAATGTGATGTTTGCCAGAGTTAATATGAAAATATCATTATACCCACTGACCTACCTACAGGCCCAGGGTTCACTCTGATTAGTAAGGCTGGAGGTGGCAGAGAATTTAGAAACCCTTTTTCTCTTCTGAGGTTCAAATCTTCTAAGCAAAGAAGGGGAAAGAAGGAAACATCAAGCAGAAGGGACCACATAAGTCTACATGTGTGTGGTGGTGTTTATAAAATATTCAGCAATGAGATGTGGCTTCAGCATAGAGGACATAGGAGCAGACAGCAGGGCATAGACGCCAAAAGGAAAATGGGGAAACGAGTGAAATGAGGGCGTCCTGAGAGCTGTGAGACAGCACAGTCGGGAGGCGGTTCTTAAAGCAGCCCAGAGAAGAGGCAAGGTGCGTCCCGCAAAGAGGAGGAAGTCGGGCACTGCATCGAATATGGCTGAACCAAAGTCAGCACAGAAGCAGCAGCTGCTACGAGCAACAGCTCCATCCTGGCAACTTTGCATAGTACTTCTTTTGCATAGTACTTCTTTTGCATAGTACTTCGCCTTTGATGTCACTTTTAATTTTATAAATCAATCTTGTGATTGTCTTAGAGCTTTCTGTTCATCTTTGGGAGTTCATTACAAAAGTACTATATTTGGGAGTCAAGACAACGCCTAAGGACAAAAAAAATCACATTTATATACATACCCCAAATATTCCCACTTATTTTTTTAATAATACAAAACTGGGCTGAAACTGTGATTTTAGAGTACTAGCGTTTCCACAGAGAGGCTTCACAGGCTCCCGGGAAGCATTAAGAGGGTCACGAGTGTTGGAAGACCCAACTGCCCTCCAGTGCTCTCCCGCTTTTGTCTCAATTTTCACTACAGCACCCCTAGTAAACCACTTCAGTCATTAACTTCTTTGAAATATTTGACTTGTCAAAATAATAAAAATGTTTCAATGTCACTGGTCTGTTCGATCTCAAGGTCTGTTCAGCAAAGCATATGACAAAGACACAGAAGTGCACTTTGAAAAACTAGAGAAAATGCCTCAAGTATAATGAAGTGTGGGAGTCCCAGAATTCTTCCATCTGGGGCTTATCGCTTTCTGCATCTGTGATTGAGACAAAGTAGCCCACTGCGGCTGCTCTTGGTAGCCCATCTATAGAAGAAGAGTCTTATTAAGCCGGCTCACAACTTGTCTGAAAATGATAACGAAACAGCACATAAAGAGTGTCTGCTTTCTCACCAGGCACACGGTAGTTCTTCCTGCGTGGCGGCTCTGCAAGTTCTTGGAGGAGGAGAGTGGAGGTGGAAGACTGTTCACCTCCATGAAAGACTATCAGAGGCAGCTTCATCCAAACAGTAGAAATACAACCTCTAAATGGTTTGTAGTTTGATACGCAAACCTGAGATGGAAAGTGCTTCCAAGGGAGGTATAATGGAATACACCAGGTACCAATAAAATTAATTAATAAAATGGTTAGAGGTAGATGCTCCAAGTTTACTGAGAACACAAACCTACACTCACTCGACCAGCTTGGTACAAAACCACATTTCAAAATATGAAAATCTCAGTTCAAATGAGGAGGCATTTCTGTCCAGGTTGCTACCACATTTTCATACTTTTCTAAAGCAACTCAGTTCAGCTATATTAATTACTAACTGAGGTGGCATTTCTAACTACTGGTGATTGTATTTGCTCATATGAAGTGACTTAATTAAAAATATAATTAATGAAACAGCGCATCGATTTCACTTATTGACATCCCCTAAGCAAGTAAAGAGCTCCGTCCCATGTTAGCATGTATTGGGGAAAAGGCAAAGAATCAATGTTATGAGGCTGATCTCGGCTGTTGTGACACAGGGATGCCTCACACGTATCACTCACCAACTCGGAAAAGGTCTTTTACCTTTGCCACAACATCAAGTAACTCAGGGAAATACTCCAGGAAGTGAGAATTTTGTAAAGGGGTCTAAATTTGTTGATTGGTTTCTTAGAAGCTATTAACGTCATATAGAAAAGTTACTGATTATTATAGGATAAGTCCCTGACGGCCCTGGAAACCCATCTTTTTCCTGTTTCTCTCTTTTAATACAGGAATAACTGTTAAGTCAGATACACAAGCTGAAATAGCACATGTTCTCTAAGAAACTCAAAGTATATGTGCAAATAAGCAAAACGGGAGCTAGATCAATAGGAAGTGGAGATTCCAGTGGTTCCCAAATTGCTTATTCCGTTGTTTCAAAATATTTTAATCCATATGCTAATTTGTTTCAGGTATACTACTAGTTTCTCTTGTTTCACTGAGAAGGAAGTTTTATGCAACTTTTGTTAGTAAAGAACAATCTTTTTGTCTGTCTTGTACTTTGAGTAACTATTTCAAAAATAATGATACACCATTATTAACTATTATTTTCTTATTATTTTGTTGGGAAATTTTGTTCTACTGCTTCAGGGAAAGAATAGAATAACTGTAAAATGTACTAGTAATACAACGCCAGGAGGTAAGAATTGGTCAGAAGTACCGAGGCTCCGTTCCCAACCCTTCTAGAACATGGAATTTTATATTTAACTCAGACAGTCCACTTGCTTGTGTACGTAAAATCCAGGGAAAGCAGGGCCTTGCAGTTCCTTGCTGATGCAACATAGCGCATACATAGGTTCCACTGACCCACACAGTTCTCAGGAGACCCATGGAACCAGCTTGGCATGAATCCTAAGTTTTTCTTATTCCTTGCTGCCATGTGTAAACAATAACATTGCTGTGCATAACTTGTGTGAGTTTTTTGTCCATCAGACTGGCATGAATTGATCAATACCCATACACGGTACAGGTGAGTGGTTAGAGTCTTCTCCTGGAATGTACCCAGGTACAAAATGAAAAACATGTGAAAACACGAAGTGCCTTTTTTAAAAAAGTAACTATTTAAAGCAAAGGTAATAAACTGAGTGCTTAAAGCAAATCCAGTAAATACCATAAACATATATTGAAACCCAAACATATGGTTAATTGCATTAAATACAAACAGACTAAATCTATCAATCAGAAAACCAGATTGTCAAGCTAAACAAGCAACACTCAACTATATGCTGTTCAGAAGAGACATATTTTAAATATAAAAATGATTAAAAGTTAAAGGATGGGAAAAGTTATTTCACAGACACAGTCATCATAAGAAAGCTGGTGTGGCTATGATAATATTTGATTTAGACATCAAGACAGGGAGACTTGACAAAATACAGAAAGTCAAGCTGTAGTTAGAAAGATTTATTTTGACCTCGAAGACATAATACTGAATGGGTTTACACACAACAAAATTTCCAAACACATGAATTAGCTGCTTCCAGAACTAAAGAAAGATTAACAAAAACATTACAAGAAGTTGTATCTTAGACAAAAATGTATGTATGTATGTATAGAGGAATATATATGAATATACATATGTGCAGGAGGGCTAACATGGTTCTACTATTGTATTATATCACTTAATGCTAAGCAATAATCGAAGACAGGATATTAGATTAATAGTGTATATCTGTATGTGTTAGCCTGAACACACACTTCGAAGATAACAATATGTAAAGCAGC
>PVLD010011923.1:0-62799 GCA_004027595.1 Dinomys branickii | reverse complement strand
TCTCGCTGGGCTGAGCTTCTTCCCGATTCAGGAAAAACCGGTTAGAGCGCGCACTTAACTCACCCTGTGATCGTGCAGACAGGAGTGCCGTTCAGATGTTTTTCCCTGGATGGAGATTTTCCCCGACTCAGAAATCCCGCCGGCCGGTCGCTGTTGCTCCAGTTCGCGCAGTGCTGGCTGCGGGGGTGGGGTTCTGAGCAGGATCCCGGAGCGCTGCCCGGTTTGGTGCAGTTTGTCCCAGTAGCGCGTTCTCTGTCGGGTTCAGGAGCTGAAGCTGTTCTTCCCTCCGCACTCGCTCTCTCGGCTGGTTGTCTTCTTCCCGGAAGTCCTTATTTCTGTCTTCATATTGCTATATTTCATTGTTTGGGTGGTAATCCTCTGGGAGGTTCTCTCTCTGCTGCCTACCCAGTCGCCATCTTCCCGGAAGTCCTCCCAGCATAACATTTTAAACTCCTTCATTAAACTTAATTTCTGATGCCCAAAAAGAAACTCAGAGAGGTGAAATGCAACGAATATCCAAAGCACGACACAGATAAGAACAAGACTCTGGAGTATTTTTAATTTATATCTTAAGGATTTTGCCATTGCTGAACTTCCCCCAAAGTTACTCACTAGAGTGCGACTGTTTAGCAATAGTCAATTTACTCAAATTCTCAATCCTTCCCATCTTATGTCCTTCCTGTAGTCTTGTCATCGGTCTTCCTATTACTCTAGAAATTCATAAAGAGCAAGTGGGACTTCCTGTGTTGAACCCATTTTACAGTAGAATGAATGAACCCTGGCTTCTTCTGGGCTCTTCAGGGTTTGGAATGACTAGCTAGAAGGAATTAGTGGTTACGTGGCCTTTAATCCCTCCCCATTCTTAAAATGCTGATTCCCCGAAAACTCCTAAATAATAAGGCTCTAAAGGTTCGATCTTGTTCACTTTCACTGGCCAGAGGCACATCTGAAACCTCCTCTCCCCACTGTTTCAGCTCTCTGTTTGCTTTTTGCTTTTGTTTGGTTGATTGTTTTACTGTGTATTTGTTTAATTCTCCCCAAATGCTCTTAGAGGTTAGTAAAGTTAGGCAAGACCTCACATTATCAATCTAGGCTATTCAAAGCATATGCCAGCCCTGACTGTTTTGTGGAGATTATTCCTCTTGGTTACAATTTATGACAAGCAAACAGAACTTTTGCTATAAACAAAGTTGCAATTACAAATTTTAAAGAAGACGAAGAAAGAGTATCTGGGCAAGGCAGAGGGAAAGGCTGTATCTCCGAAACTGAGTCATGGTTTTGGGAAGAAGAAGTGGGACAGGGGGAGGGAGAGGGAAAGGGACTTTGCCTTCTGAAATCTAGAGAATCAGTCCAGAGAGGCGGTGCAGCCTCGCTTCTGTGGCTGAGAACTTCGACTCCAGCTTGCATCTGGTTTCCATAAGGCAAGGGAACTTGGCAACTCGCTGGCCACAAAGCCAGCACGTGCGTCTCCTGACTGCGAGCACCGGTCAGAGCAGCCGGAGGGACCAGACACATCTCTCTCTGTGCCTCTGTACACCACGGCAGAAAAAACTGCTTTAAGAAGCAGCAGAGAGCTCTGCAACCCCACTGGGCAGGTTCTCAAAGAACTATCTGTTAAACTCCATCCAAAGGCCCCGGCCCCCAGTGCTACAGCGTTACCAGTTGTTCCAGAAATGTCTAAACTGGCTCTAACACCGCGGCTGCGGTTAATTTCATACAGTGCGCACACGAGCAGCAGGATTACGCTAAAGAGCCTAAACTTGGATCCCTGTGCACCTGGCCCAAGTCAGCAATTCTGCTACTCACTGTGGCTTCGAACGAATCACATAAACTGTTTGCAAAAACATACAGAGTATTTTGTAATTTATGAGATTTCTGAGGGGATTACTGGTAGTCCATAGAAAACTTCCTGTACACAGCAGGTATTTAATAAATGATAATCATTAAGATTGAAGGGAAGCTTTCTCCTAAGACTCTGGTTAATTAAAACACTCATTATGTGACTGGCTCTTGGATATTGTATGCTCATCCTTTTCGTTAATCTTGCAGATGCCCCTTGGTTGTTTTTATCTGAAACCACTTACAAGGCTTTGGTTCCAAGAGCTGTGGGATATGTGATCAGAGGAGTTTTCCACTCCACCAGCTCTAGATGAGGACACTGAAGCAAAGAAAAATGCTCCAACAAATCAGTGGCAGATCCGCGGTGAGCTCAGCATTCTAATTCCATTTCCTGTTTCCTGTTTCACCTGCTCTTAGCAATCTTTCTGAAGTTACAACAGTTACATGCATCCATCTAGAAGCCAGGCCATAAAATTACAGAGCTGGGTAAGTCTGAGAAGGTACCTATGGTGCCGTATGTGAGGGAGGCTGAATGATGGTCTCCAGATACACCAACACGCAACATCGCAGAATACTTCCCTGTGTGAGAAAAAGACTTTGCACATGTGACTAAGAATGTGGAGATGAGGAAATATTCTGGTTTACCCAAGTGGGCTTAATACAGTTGCAAGGTTCCTGCTCCAGGAGGAAGCAGGAGCAACCAATGGGAGAGAAGCCCATGTGACAATGGAAGCAACAACCACAGTGACAGGACTGATGGGTTTGGAGGATGAAGGAGCCAAGGGAAACAGGTCACCTGCAGCAGCTAGGAAAGAGAAGGCAACAGTTCTCTCCTGCCTCCAGAAAGAACCAGCTCACCCACACTTTTAGGCAGTGACACTGATTTTGGAGTTTTGGCTTCTAGAACCATAAGAGAATAAATTTATCTTGCTTGAAACCACTGCATTTGTAATATTTGTTATAGCAACAAGATAAAACTAATACAGCTGTGTGACACAGTGTTTGGAAAACATTTGGTGACAGCCAAAATACTCAACAACAGGGAATTAGATAAATAAATTGTAATAAAATACAATGCAACCTTTAAAAAACCATGGATTCATGTTTACTGCAGAAGAAAATGTATGTTTTAATTTTTAGGCAAAAAAAAAGGTAGAGAATGATCCCATTTTTAAAGAAAACAAGACTGGATACATCTACCCCACATTATTTATGGTGGGTGCCATCCATGGTGGAATTTTTCTGTGCTCTTTTATGTACTTTAATGTGTTGTCCAACTATGGCACAGAAAATGTGCTGATTTTGTGATTAGGGAAAATTCTTATTTAAACAAGTCTCTTTTTCACTTATTCTTTCATTTTAGTTTATTATTATTTATTTATTTTGCAAAGCTTGGGATCAAACTTAGAGCCACACAAGTCGGGCAAATGTTCTACCCTTGAGCTATACACCCCCATCCCTGGATCCTTTCATTCTATAAAATAGGAAACCTGTGTATCACGCAGAGGAGTTGCTGCTCTAGACACCCATATCCAAAAGCCAGTCACATTGTGTGTTTTAATTAACTAGAGTCTTGCGAGAAAGCTTCCCTTCAATCTTCAGTACATATCATAGCTGTACCAAAATTTTCCTCAATCCAGAATTTAAAAGTTTATTCATAAATTTAAAACAAAATGTTTAAGAAACCCAACAAGCCCAACACTGAATCAGCCGCATGAAAGCCCATACAAATGACACACATTTCTCTCGGTGCTGTTAAATCTCCTTCATTAGCCGGTCCTTCAGTAATTGAAAGAGTTAAGTGCTTTCACCCTTAGACAAGTTATGGAAAGCACTGGAAAGCATAAGCAGATGTGGCATTTTGCAGTTCTGCCTGGAGTCTCCCAAAGTGAATGTCACACCAAAGGACTCCACGCTGAGGAAACAGTGAAATGGAAAGAGACTGATATTAGGGCAGCTGATAAAACCAAGGGATTTAAGCGCTTACCATTCCTTTACTACTCATTTCTCTTCTGCTCTCGAGTTCTCTGACACTTCTTGCTTTTTCTCATCTCTCTGTTTCCTCAGAGCATGGAATTTCTCCCATAAATTACCCTCTGACCTTTGCTATGAATATTCCTCCTCCTTCAGTTCAGCACACACCCTCCCTGAATGATAATAATAATTGCTACAATAACCCACACACTGAACTGGGTTCTGGGGTTACAGTGATGAAGGAAACAGGTTCTTGTTTAATTGACTTTTGCTCCAGTGGACCCACTAAGTGCAGAAAAATGAAGTGGATCTTTATACAGGGGAAACTGTCAGAGGTTCAAGAAGCATAACAGATAATGGGACTGAGTATAATACCGACAGGAAAGGGATGGTTTCATGGAGAAGGTACATGTACATTATTTGCTTCTGTGCTCCGGGATCCAGAACTTGTCTTTCCTTTGCTCTGCTCCGTATCACAGGAGAGTTGATTCCTGAAAATGGTCCTTTCCCAATTCCTTTGCCAACTGGCTCCAGACTTGGTTCAGACGATGGGAAACTTAGGCAGAAGCCTGGGGGTAAGGAAGAGGCCAAACATTTCTGTGTCTGGCTGTATTTGGGTGATACTTCTGTCTACAGTTGAGTCTCCATTTTCCTCTGTTCCCATAAAGGGCCTGAGCTTCTGGCCTCCAGGATCACTGTCTCTTTTTCATGTCCGCAGTCCCAGCAATCCTAGCAGCTTCCTGTTCATGCCAGTCTCTAATTGCTTCACCACCCCTTGTTGGGCCTTTCGGCTTTTCCAAAGAGCTTTATTGATGATTTTCTAGATTAAATTCCCCACATTCAGTCAGCATGGTCTCTGCCTTGCAGACTGGACACTCAGAAGCTGTTTGAAGAAGCAGAGAATTCCTCATTGGCAAAGTAAAAAGAGCAGCCTTTCAGGTAGAGATGACAGAGTGACCGCAGTCTAGGTGCAGAAATGTGAAGGGCTCAGGGAGCTGGGGCTTGGACATCGCTGGGAATGTGTTAGGGAACATGGCTGGGGATCTAGGGAGGCTGAGATCACAAAGTGAGCTAACAGATGGAGGAGCGTGTGTTTCATTCCTGGAGAGGCACCGAGGGTGTTGAGCCCAATTTGGCTAGACTTGTTCCATAGGACGAGCAACACAGCAGTGGCCACAGGTTCACCTGCACCAGGTTAAGGAGAGCCTGAGGCAGGGAAGCAGCAGTACACACGTGCAGGAAAGGGTGGATTTCAGCAGATTCAGTCTGATTTGGCAAGAGGAAAATGAGCTGCTGTGCTTTGCTGAGCTGAAGTGACTACAGGGAGCGTAGCACCCCAGTGACCAGGTCACGGGTCTGCTCTAAACTGAGATGGCAGAAAAAACACTTATTTGAACATGTGAATTTAAAGCTTATGATATAGAAACTTCTGAGAGAAATTATTTTAGAAGAATTCTCACTCTAATTGCAAATCAATTTGCTTAATTGAAGGTGAAATTGGGAATAATTATGTTGAAGCAATCACAAAGCAATCACGCTGATTAAATTAATACATTATAATTATTTAAATTGTTTCATTAATGACCAATTTATAAGAATATGGTATTTTTATGACATAATAATTGTAGTTTAACTTGTTTTTATTAGCATTACAGGTAGAAAGAAGAAATATTTTCATAACCCCTATTTTAAATACTGGAATAAAAACCACAGGTCTCTGCAATAATATAACAAAATGACCTTGGCCAGATCTTTATCCCAGAGGCAATGTTGTTTTTGTTCATCATGTATTCCAAAGCAACATTCAAGGCACAGAAATAATTAATATCTGTGAACACATGGAGATTATAGTCTCCTAAGCTCTTCACCTGTCTTTCTATACCCTGAAAATGTCTGTTACACAAACAGTTCCCAAATACCATTACAGCTATGAGTAACTACCCTGATTACAAATTAAATGCCAATAATTTGCCCTATTAAAAGTTAGCATTTAAAGAAAGAGTGATTTATTTCCCTATAATGTCACCAGAACATCTTAAAGACATAAATGACTTATGTTCTGGGGGTTTAAGGGCTTATCAGAAATCATTGTACTGTAAAAACATAAGCCAGCAACAAGCAATGTGAGTTTATGGGACTCTAGCATCGTGAATGATTGCTGGGTGAATCCACTCATTCCACGCTTCACAGGGACGTTCTAAAACTTACTGACTGAACAAGGGACATCTGTGACGTCGTCCTGTTCACTTTACAGAGGAATAAACAGAGATCAGGAGAGAGCTAAGTGTTACCCAAAGTGTCAGCTGATCACAGAGTCAGCCTGATTTATTATCTCAAGGGGTCTTTAACTATCCCACGTCCCTCCAGCCTTCCAGGACTGCGGCAGCTTTGAGCATCATACTGCATGAATCCAGAATTTGTTATTTGAGTCAGAGCAGGGAGTCCCTCCCTCCAATCCACCTGATTTCTTGCTTCTAATAGAAAGAAGTTCTGAGAACAGTCACAAAGCATCACCTTTAGAGACGGGACTTGATTGTCCTTGTCACATGACCATCCTTCTGGTGTTACAACTGCAGATGTCTGCACATGACCCACTGGGCCCCAGGAGTCTACTGCTACTGCCATGTCTGCCTGCCAGCAGCTGTCCTAGGATGACCCTGGTCACCTCCCTGTGCATTCATTCAAACCCACATGTGCCACAAAACAGCAAAGAGAGACACTGTGACTTCTCAGCCTGACTAAGTATAGCAGTGTGGATGTGGGTTACAAGTTGCACTGCTGCATGGACTCAGGATGGCCCCTTCATGGAAGGACTTTTTGCCCGATCGCACTGAAATTCTAGAGTTGTCATTAAATACAATAACCAGGCTGCTTTCTGTCTTTTTCCATGCAACTCTTTCAGAAGAGGCTCTGTACGTCACCACTGTGGTATGTTAAGCTCTGAAACGGGTAAGTGCCTCCTTGTCCCTGTGCTTCTTCTTGCAGAGTACCTGAGTTTTTGTCTCAGTGACTCAAAACGAACATGTATCTCCTAATAAAATAGATCCTAAGTATAAGTCTCATATGTCTATCTCACAGTAAGTCACAGTCTGCTGCAACACCCTTCTGTCTGCTGAGGGAGGTAGAGATGATAAATGTGTCATGGTAGATGCTTGTGAGATGTTATGGACTGAACTGTGTCCCCTTCTGAATTTCACATGTCCAAGTCCTAACTCCCCATACCGCAGGATGTGTTTGGCCTTGAAGAAGTGATTAAAGTTAAATGAAGCCATCTGGGTGGGCCCTAATCCAATACAATCAACATCTTTATAAGCAAAGGGAAATATCTGAGGGATCCCCATAAATAAAGAGAAATAGAAAGATAATTATTTACAACCCAAAGAAAGAGACGTCTCAGGTGGGTACAAGTCTGCCAGCACCTCAGTCATGGACTTCTAGCCTCCAGAACACCAAGAGAATCAATTCCAATTGTTTAAACCACCTGTCTGTGGTACTTTGTTATCAAAGCCCTAACAACTTTAGAGCAATGAAAAGCAGAACATGGAGCCAGATCTTGATTCTAGAATCCAGAACCATAGGGTGGGGTGATGTTTGTACTCTATATAATCTTTTTTCCTTTTTCCTGTTTTGGTTTTTTAAGACAAGGTCTTGTTACATAGCTTATGGTAGCCTTGAACTCATACAGCCCAGGCTTGCCTCCAGCTTGCAGTGATCCTCTTGCCTCAGCCTCCCAAGTACTGGGATTACAGGTGTGTGCCACCATGCCTGGATTTCTGTCATTTTATATCATCAAATCTTACCAATTTTTCCATGAGTGGAGCACAAAACAAGATAATAAATCTCTCAAGTAATACAAAGGCCTTAGAAAGGTCAGATTTCTTTTCAGTATCCCTGGCACATGGTCATATTTCAGGGAACAACCCATATCCAAAGATTCTCTTGCCTAAGAAAATATCTATCATACTGAAACTCCTTACTTTCTATCTCACAGTCCTGCACATGTAGTTAGAACTTATTAAGCGTCCCACTCATTTGAATGTCATTTTAAATGCTGTATGAAAGCTTGTCTTTATATAAGGTATAAATGAGGTATGGAAGAAAATAAATCAACTTCAGAGAAAAGGGACTATTTCCTTAGATCAGCTTCAGGCGTGTGAGAAATACACATCTGCATGTCAGTGATGACTGCACGAAGTCTGAGAGCAATTATCTCTTTCCACTGAGGAATGCATTCCCTTCTTATTTCTCTCTAAAAACATGGTTCTTAACTTTTGCTCACTTTGGAAGTTGATTTGAGGAAATTAGAAGGATAACCCAACAGCTCCTATAAGAATGAAAGGACTGATATGATTTATTATGCTAAAACATCTCCCAATATACCAACAATACTGGGCAAGTGGAAGGCAGTCCATAAGTGCCCATTGTATTTGCCTTTACCAATTAACCTAAAGCATACATTTTTACTGTAGTAATTATTCTACTATGTAGTAACTCAGGTCTTAATCAGCTTTTCTGTAATCTTTGTGACCAAATACCTGAGAAAACAATTCATTTTGGCTTCCTGTTTCAGGAGGTTTGGTCCATGGTTGACTGGCTCCGTGGCTTTAGCCCATAGTGATGAGGCAGAGCGTCATCTTAGAAAAGTGTGGTGGAGAGAGCTGCCCATCTCCTAGCTGTCGGGAAGCAGAAAGAGAGAGAAAGGGATCAGGGCAATGTAGCCCTGCCACTAGGCCCTAGCTTCCAAGTTTCCATCACTTCCCAAAAATAATATCAAATTATGATCTCATCATTGAATTAATCCACTGATAAAGTTATATTCCTCTGATCCAATCACCTTCTGAAAGTCCATCTACTAAACATGAGATTTTGGGAGGCATTTTAGATGTTAACCATAACATTAGGCCAGTGGAGGATAAGAAATTTACTCAAGTTCATTCTTTCATCAGAAGTGCCTTTTATGTGGCAAGGTTGTCCATAGACTAGCAGCTGACTACATCAAGACCAGGATCCAGGACCTTTGACCTGGACCTCCCCTGGTACCAGTGCTGTCACTGAATTAATTTTGTTTCAGAAATCACCATATCATCTTGGACAAATCTTATTGCCTCTTTTCCATTTACATTTAGGATTAGTTCTCTTTCTTAGTGTAGTAAAGGATGTTACCTAAAAGAAACACAGAGAAAAGAAGCTACAAACGGGATTTGAGAATGCCTAAAGGTTTTCATTGATATTCTAGATGGTCATGAATGAAGCCAAAGCAGTACATGTAGAATTGAACCAAATGTACAAGATATCAGAATGGGAGCACTGAGGAGATGCTGGACCAGCTGGCTGGAGGAGAATCCTGGAGGTGGGGGCTGGAGATGCTGAGAACAGACTGAGCTTGTGGAAAAATGACTTACAGTCCAGAGGAAGAAGGGAGGGGTGTCATAGGTAAAGGGATCAGAATAAACACATGCACAGGAGCACATGTTTAGTGTGGGATCTGAAAATGCTTAGAAAACTAAAAGGTATCACTAACAACTTGCAATCCTGCAGCCTGGGGATTTACATAAATAAGGTACATTCAGTCTGATTTAAATATGTTCCATTTTGTTTATAAACTGTCTTTTTCAAGTCTTTCACAGTGCCTGGAATGCAAATTCAACAACTATATTGAACGAGTCTCAATTTACCACCTTATGTGCTTTCTAATGTAAGCTTTGCAATTCAGCTAGTATTTCAGCAGTGTCTCTAAATGGGCCATAAGGAAGTTTGAGCTGCTTCCAAGCTTGTGAGTGAACCAAACATGGGTAGTATTATGGCTGGTATGCTCATAAATTGGTCTTAGTTTACCAGTACGAAAAAAAAGGGTCAGTGGTAAATATCTCCAGAAGAGAAGTTATGAAATCCAAGTAGCAACAGTATGCCCCACATGTACCCACAAACCTGTCTATCTATTTAATGACTTGAAATACGATGAGAAAAAGGTCTCTTCAACAAAGTCCCAGAAACATTACTTTAAAAAGAAAAGAATTAATTCATGAAAATATGCTTCTATTTTCCCCTGACTAGTAAAAATAAAATCTTGCTTCTGTTACAATGGAATAGCAATAGCTGGAACCAAACTACTTCTACTGCAAACTTTAAAAGTATCAACAAGTAATTATAAAATAAAATTATTTTGATACAATAGCATCAACAATATAAAACTAGAAAAAATTAATTACAGCTGTACAGTCTACATTAAAAGTGACAAAATTTTCTGAAAGAAAAATTTTTAAAACCTAAGTAAATCTGTAAGTGTACTATGTCTATGGATCAGAAAACTCAGTATCATCAATACTTTTAACATTATTAAATTTAATATCATTAGTAATTGTTTATAGATCAGAAAACTCAAAACTATCAAAACTTAAAAATGTAAGTAAATGTGTAGCTGTTCCTTGTGCCTTTTTGCGTGGTTTAGATCTACAGTGCCTCTTCACATCCTTACGTGCTTGGGAGAGTGGGGTTTAGAAAGTGATCGGTTCATGAGGATGCCATGATTACCAGTAGATTCATCCACTCTTGAGTTTAGAAGCAGAGTGTGCCATTAGGAGATGGCGCCTGTTTAGAAGGTGGTTACTGAGGGTGTGACCAAGAAAGGTACAGCCCCCTTGCTGCTTCGTCTCTTCCCTTTCTGCTTCCTGGCTACCATGAGGTGAACGGATTTCCTCCACACCAGACCCTTCCATCATGCCATTTCTGCATTTGAATCTGCTAACCATGGACTGACACTTTTGCAGTCAGGAGCCAAATAAATCTTTCCCTCTTTAAATCAGAGGTTGGCTATTATGCCTCAGCAATGAGAAAGCAACTAGGACCCTGCTGATCTATAGATTTAATAAAACTCAGCCAAAATTCCAACAGGAAATATGACTCAAAAATTTATCTGGAAATGTAAAGGACCAAGTGTACCAAGAGAACTACTATAAAGGAATAGGATTCGGGGACTTGCTATGGATTTTGTCCCGAGGTCTTCCCAAAGCCTCATGTGCTCATTGGTGCCATTCTTGAGAGTTCCTGGCTCATGGGTATGCAATACTGGATCCTAATTGAGTCCGCAGGGTTCTGGGTGTGGCTGAATGGATCTACTGAAAACAGACGACCCATCCTGGGTGTGAGTGGCACCAGCCAACAGGCTGATATCCTGCATGGAATAAAAATAGAATGAAAGAAGGAAGGCTGTTGCTTGCTGCTTCCTGCCTGCTGTGCTATAAACTATTTCTCCTCTGCTATGATCCTCTGCCACACTACCATACCTTGGAGCCAGCCAACTATAGATTGAAACCTTTACAAATATTGAGCTAAAATAAACCTGTTCTTTAACTTGTGGGTGTTGAGTATCTTATCTTAGCAACAATAAAATTAAGTAAGACATCACTGTACCTATTATAAAGATTTACTATAAACTTCAAGAATACAGAGAGGACATAACACTACTGACTAAAGGCATACATGTAGATGAACAAAAAAGAATAGAGGGTCCAATTACAAACTGATACATATGTTACCTATTGATTTTTTAAAATGTCATTATAGTTCAGTAAAAGAGGCTTTTCCATATAATGTTCAGAAACTGCTTGTTATGGTTGTGTCTGCATGTCCCGCCAATCCTCATGCAGTTATTTGGTGGCTTTTAGAGTTTATGACTGATCCATTATCCAATGCTGGGATTATGGGTGTGAGAGCTGTTCCCTAGGGCGGATAGTTTGTATATGTAAGGGAGAAAAAGAGGCTACTGCCTGCCATTCCTGCTGCTCTTCCTCCCTTCTTGAGCTTGTTGCTTTGCTGTGTACCGCTGCCATGAACTGTAGCCCTCTGCCATGTGCCACTGTGCCTCAGAACCAGCCAAGTATGGACTGAAACCTCCACAAACTGTAAGCTAAATAAACCTTTCCTTCCTTCATTTTGGGTGTTGGGTATTTTGTCTCAGCAATGAGAAAAAAGTAACCAAGACACCGCTAGAGCTCTATGAGCAAAAATTTTTAAAAATTAAAATCTCAGCTCCTACATAACACTTATATAACATTTAATTCAAAAGGAATCATCAACCTAAATGTAAAAGGTAAAACTACACAAGTTCCAGAAACAAATATGGGAGAAAATGTTCATGAACTTTGGGTAACCAAACCTTTTTTTAACCAAGACAAATTAAATATCATAAAAGAAAATTGATGAATTTATCATCCAAAAATTAAATTGTCTGCTTTCCTAATGATGTTATTAATGAAATGAAAAGGACAGTTATAGACAGTAGTAGTCATAATAGACACAAAGGACTAAATTCCAGATCATGAAAGAAGCCTTATAATTTAGTAAGTAAAGAAAAATAATAAACAACTGGGCTAAATATTTGAACAAACACCTGCTAAAAGACAATATGCAAAGAGAAACAAGTGCATAAAATGGCAGGTATTTCTAATCATCAGGAAAAAGCAAATAAAGACCATAATGAAATCCTATTACACACCTGTTAGGGTAACTAAAATTAAAAGACAGACAATGCTTAGTGTTGATCAAGAGTGGAACACTCACGTTTTGTTGTTTGAGTTTTTAAGTGATACAGCCACTTAGAAAAGAAGATTGGTGGTTTCCTTTAATATCAACCAAAAACAATATATTACTCAGAGATTTCAATCCTAGATATTTACCTTCTAAAAGAAGTAAAAAAAAAGTTCACAAAAGACTTTCTGTGAATATTTAAACTAATTTTATTCACAATAACCCCATACTAGAAATAACCCAAAAGTTCATTGGTAGTTGATTATGTAATCAAATTATGGTCTTTCCAAACAACGGACTACTACTGAGCATCAGAGTACAGATAGACACAGCAGCATGGATGAATCTCAAACATTATGTTGTGTTAAAGCAACCAGAAATGAAAGATTACATCCAATCAGATTCCACTGATAGAAGTCCTTGATCACATAAAACTAACCTATGATAATAGAAGTTAGCTAAGTGTTTGCCTGAGCCTAGGAGTAGAAAGGAATCCACTGAAAAGGACCATGAGAGAAGTTTCTCAGGTCAGATGTATACACAGTTGTAACCAATGACTTCAATCATGACGCATGACATTTCCATCATTTGTTGAGAAATGACTTAAAGTCCAGAGGAATAAGGGAGGGGTGTCATAGGTAAAGGGACATGTGCACAAATTATAAAGGATGTTTTAGATGGTGCATCACCTAGATTTGAGAAGAGGAGAGGGTACCACAGTAACAGCAGTGATACTGATTATTATTTATGACACCTTGCTGGGGGCCAGACATGTACCAAACTCTGTTCAAGCAATTCTCAAAACAGTTCTCTATGATTCCATTTACAAATGAGGACATTGAGTTTCAGCAAATTAGAGTACTTGCCCATATCCACATAGGTAGCAGAAAGTGCAACTGGGGAACAGGTTTGATGGACTCAAAACTGAGCTCTTCTCAGAACATCGCAGTGGTTCCATACGTGGGATAACTGGAGATGTTTCTTCCCAATAACTACAGCCATGACTGGGGATGCTCTTTGCAAAAGATTGACTTAGGGTCAAAAGAACTGCACCCTGATGATCATGTGGGAACCAGTGGGAACCAGTGACAGGTAGACATTGAGCTCGAGGAGAAGAATTGGCGCTCTGTGAGGGAACAGGAAGCACACTTGGGTGCCTACAGCAATAATGTTGCAGTAGTGATGTGAAAAAAATGGGAGAAACTTGAGCATGAATACGCAGGCAGTGGACACTGGGAAGCAATGGCGTTTCTTGAAGGAGCCCTTGATGCAGAGGATTATAGGGTGGATAATTCTTGCTGGGAAATAGCTCATGCATCAAATAGCTCCATTTTATATTTAAAGAAAATAATAAAAATAAAATCCAAAGGCAGTGGATTGTTTTGACAGATACAACATTGAGTTCCCAGTGTAACATTTTGTGAAAATGAGTTTGAAGCTAGATAATACTAGGGTAAAATCTTCGATTTACATTTGCTAGCTGTAAAACCTTGGGGAAGTGACTTCACCTCTCTGAGCCTCCTATTCTTCAGCTTGCAGATGTAGACAATGGCACTCACTTTATGGCACAGATGGGAGCTAGATGCAAACTGCTTCCTTCATTGCCTATTAGCATGCCTATGAACTGGGTACACACTTGATTCTTCCTTCCAGCTTTGCGCAACCCATCTGGAAGTTCAGGTCTCTAACCTTTGAGTACTTAAAGTTTAGCTTGAATGATACAAACTTTTCTAGAACCTCGCTACTCCCACGGAGGGAGTGTGGTGGAAGCGGTCCTCTTCTCTGTTCCTTTCCTGCTCATCCTGTTTTCCTGGGTCTTTGCTTTCCAGTATACTGTAGGCTGCACGCTGTCCAGTCTGCCAAGGTCTGCCCAAATTCTGCCTCAGCTCCCTGTCATCATCCTGTCTAGAGGTGCTCCTTAATATCCAGGCTGGCTGGTTCTAGTGATACAAGAGGGACAAATTTCTGTCCTGGGGGGGCAAAAACTCAGTCATGAAAACCCTCAGCATTGCTGCTGAATCTCTGTGTAATTAGACTTGATAAAATCAAGCTGGACAATATTGTGTACCTGATTAAAATCCACCTCATGTGCCTATAAGTCCAAAATCTTTATCCAAGTCCTACAAAACACAATTCATGACATCCTCTGCAATTCTCCTCCAATCAACCTTCCTTCTACCTGTCACAACCACTACCATGTATGGTCTGCCTTCCAGTGAGATTAAATTACTAGCAGTTTCTGTTAAGAATCATGTACCTCATCTTCTTCAACACCCTCTTCCTAGTCTCTCTATTCTTCATGAATTGGTCTAGCTATCGTCTAAGACATTATCTCTGACACCTAGAATTTGGAGTCCTTCACGTGTGTACATCTAAGCTTCTCCTATAAGACTGATCACCATGAGTTGGCTTTACTGCACCTTTCCTGATAAACTGTGAGCACTCAGAGAGCGAATCTGCCTTTCCACTCTTTCTTATACCCAGCAACGAGGATGCCTAGCATCCATGGAGAATGCAGTGAGCTCTTATAGATTAGAAACATTAAAAGGTATGTCAGAAAACACACTTGGTGAATGACAACCACATACCCAAGTAGACTAGGGGCCCTAGAAAACATTCCCTAAAGAAGAGAAAGCAAGAGTGATAATTCCTGCAAGCTTGCTGTGAGATTTCCCAAAAGACCCCAGCATATGGAGCTGACAGCAGATGGTCCAAGATTATTGGACCACCCTGGAAAAGCAAAACCCTCTTCTCTGAATTTCCTGGACACCCCTCTGCTGCCCCTGTTATGCTCTCAGACCACACAATATGGAAATGGGGTGTCACATTTTTTGGTCTGTGCTGTGTGTTGGCCTTCTCCAAAGTCGAAAAGAATAGCATTCTCTAGGCACAAAGAATATACCCAGACCCACTGATTAGGAAAGTATTTTTAAACCAAAAGCTTCAGAAGAGTTAAGCAGCCTGGAAGCTTTCAGAGATCTGAAGCAAATAGGATTCAGCAGAGACCTCCCAGGATGTAGAACTTGTCCCAGACAGAAATCAAAGTTGTTCCAGGTCTGGTAAGGATTTCTAGGGGCTTAACTAATTATCAAAGATCTATTTGTAATGTGTCCCTAGTATTGGTGCTAAGACTCCCGGGGTCTGTTCTTATGTGAGAACTACATGGACAGGCTTCTTTGTCACATGCCATGGACAATTTGGGCAAATACAGGCTTAGTTAACAGAACACTACTGGAATCACTGAGTTACAGCTGTTACATGGATGTGTCATTAATAATAATCTGCCATAAGGTTTATTTCTTTATCTCTAAAGTACAGACCCACTGAAGCTATGTTCCTTGGGGACCATGAATCAGAACAGCAGACTTTACAGCAGATTGACATATCACAGCAGTTGAGAGGGTGCAGTTGAATATCTGGATTAAATCCTGGACCCACCACTCAAGTGTGACTAGTTTGTTTGAACTCCATGCCTTAGTTTCCGCATCTGTAAAATGGAAATAATAATATAGATGTGCAAAAGCAAAGGTTCAGTAGAGAGGAGATTTGCTGTAAGGCACTTGCAAGCTCCTGGCACACAGTCAAAACAATAAGTCTTAACTACTATTCATGAAATGGGACTCCCCTGGGCAATGTTGTCACACAGTAGCTACAGAACCAGGACAGAATCCTCGCTGAAATGGCTGTCCTTAACAAAATCCAAAAGGACCCCAAAGCTTTCACTATAAGATGGTCACTGCTTTGGATTTGGTCTCTGTGTCAGTCAGCACATGTTTACTGAAATCATGTGCCTGGCTAGTGCTAAGCTCTTCAACTACAAAGAGCAAGAACGAACAGTCCTGGCCCGCTGAACTCACTGATGAACAGAAGAGTCAGTCCCCAAAAGATATTGCAGAATAAGCCCCAGCTGGGGCCAGCACGAAGATCGGTCGTGTGAGATCGGGGTGTGGGGCAGGAATGAGGACAAAGACTGAACGAGCCTCTGGATGGAGAAGACTTTCTAAAGACAGCAGGTGCGAGGAGAGCCTGAAAACTATGAGGTGACGGCGTTAACCAGACAAAGAGGGCAGAGGAAATGAGTGAAACGCGGGCAACACAGCCACGGTGTTGTAACTCATTGCAGTCAGTTCACCAAGGCGCAGAGATGTTGTGCCGTTTAGAACCTGCGGAGTGACTTGGAGACATGACAGCAGTGCCCTGGCTAGAGACCAGGGTGGGGGGTGGGTGATGGAGCTGGAGCTTGATGAAGTGAGGCCCGCTGGGGAAAGCCCGTGGGCCAAACGCACGGTTCTCAGCCTCAGCGCTGTCATACTCTGTCCAGGGCGGCTGTTGTGAGGGTCAGTCCTGGGCGGTATAAAGCGTTCAGCTCTGCTTCCTGTTCATTACATCCCAACTGCCATCTCCCCGACCCCACAATCCACTGTGAGAACAAAACATGACTCCAGACCATTGTCAAAACTCCCCAGGGGGTAGAAGCACGCCTCCCTCTCTTCCATGTTGGCCTACATGAAGAATTTTAAGCTTTTGAGGGTTAGAGGTTCTGAAAGTGAAATAACATGGTCAGATGTGCACTTAATTTAGATTTTTTTGGATTAGAAAGACAGCACAAAGGGATGATCTAGTTCCCAGCAATTACGATAGTTTAGGAAAGGAATTTTGTGTGTTTGTGTGTGTGGTGCTGGGGATTGAACCCAGGGCCTTGTGCATGCCAGGCGAGAGCTCTACCACTGAGCCACATCCCCAGCCCCAAGGAAAGGCATTTTAAATAAGAATGGGGATGCTAATGAAGGGATGCTGATGATTGATAATTAGCATATATGCTAATAAATAGTTGCATGTATTATATATATATATATATATATATATATATTTAAGATACCCTTTCCAAGAATAGGAAAAATTTTAAATTGTTCATGATTTCCCATAGAAATTATAAATATCACTCTTGTTCTTTAACTTTGTTAATGCTACTTCATGAACATTAACTCAGGGCATTCTCACAAGAGCTCCTAAGTTAGCTTTATATTCCAGATGAGGAAAGCAAGGGTTAAACAGTTAAAGATTTACACAAAGTCATGTAGCCAGTAGGTTGTAGAGTGTGTATAGTCTTCTGGAGTCCAAATCCCCTTCTCTTTCACTGTATCACAAAAGATGTTTTATAAACATAAGGCTCATACTCAATGAGTATTCTCATTCATTGCAATCAGTTCAATCTGGGACATTTTAAAACAGGCTCCACCTAATTTTTCAAACACCACATCTCCAAGCAAATGATGTCATAAAAATACATTGGGAAGAGAACCACAGAAAGTTCTTGGAAGTTTTGTACGGCTTGTGTGCGTTCTCTCTTTTCTACCTCTTTGTCACGGTGTTAATTAACATTATTCTCTCTTAGGCAGTCAAGGCTCTTGTAACTGGAGCTCCTCAGCCCCAGCTGAAGTAACAACCTTGTGCCATGCTTGTCCCCAGAAGCTTCAGGTGTCCATGAACTGGATGCCTGGGGTCCACATGTAGCGGTCACATAAGGCCACTCAAGGCAGAGAGGGTCAAACCTCTAACTTGTTTGAATTTCATTTATTGCCAACAAAACTTCTTATTTGTTTATCTGAAGCTCACTTAAGAATAAGCGAGCTTTTAAAAATTATTTAATTTTACTTTTAATTGATAAGTAACAAATGCATATATTTATGGGGCACAGTGTGATCTTTTGATGTGTTTCCCAATTGAAATGAAAGTTCATTTAATTCAGTATATCCCTTCACACAATTGCTATTTTTATGAGGAAAATAAACATTTAGAGTCTATTCTTTTGGCATTTTGAAATGTACAATACATTATTTATTACATTACTATTTTATACAACAAATCATTAAAGCCCATTTCTTCAACCTAACTGAAACTTTGTACCCTGTGACCAATATCTCTTCTCCCTTGCTAGCCATCTACCGGCCTCTGGTTTCTACCAATCTAGTTTCTAAGTCTATGAGTTCAGCTTTTTTTAGATTCTATGTATAAGTGCAATTGTGTGGCATGCGTCTTTTCAGGTCCAGTTTATTTCACTTATGTCCTCCAGTGCCATCCATGTGATCAGAAATGACAGGATCTCCTTCTCTTTAAAAGCTGAGTTGTGTTTCATTGCATATATATTCCACATTTTCTTTCCTCATCTGAGACACTTAAGTTGCTTCCAAGTCTTAACTATTATGAATAATACTTCCATGACCATGTGAATATATATGCCTCTTCAGCATACTAATTTCAATTCCTTTTGATGTATACCTGACAGTAGGATTATCAGATGTATGGGAATTCTATTTTTAGTGTCCTGAGGAACTTCCATGCTGTTTCCATGAGAGCTGCAATTCTTTTGGTTGGTGCAAAGCTTACAGTTGATAAATCTGTCTAAATGTTGTTAACAGGTCCAGTGTACCTGGGAGCTAAACATGATTTGGTCAGACTCATGGAAAACATGTGTGTTTCTCTCAGTTGAGTCCTTACTTCTTTTGTTATATTATTCAAAAGTCTTGGCAGGCAGCTGTACCCAGCCCCAACTCAATGTGGATTTGAAATCTTGCCCCATTTACAGAGTCACTCAGGAGGATGAATTGGATGGAATATCAGTATTGTTCTGCACACTGGGAAAGACACAGAAAATGTGGCAGGATGTGTTTAAATTACATAATTCTTTTTTCTTTTAGATAAAATTTCCTTGAGAATTGGATTGAAAGTCTGAGGCTAATCTGGCTACTGGCAGTTGAAAGACATCAGTATTTCTCCAGAGCTTATCATGGGAGGGGATTTGTGCTTTGTCTGCCTATCTTATTAATTCTAACCAGAATCCTGTGAGAAATCATCCATTTACCCTCACTTTATAAAAAGAATGTTAGAAGTTCAGAAAGCCCAAACAATTTGCCCAAGAGCAGTCAGCAAGGGACAGCAGAACTGGCAATATTCACTCCCGTAGTCCACCATTTATTGAGTGTTCACTATTGTCAAGCACTTTCTGGGCAGCAAAGATACATATGATTGGAACTTATGAGACCCTGTGTCCTCATGGAGCACCTTAATGGGGAGATAGACCATGACCATGATGGATGCATAAAATATGTGCTATGTTAAATGCACAACTGCTTTAGGGATCATTGAAACTATTCACCATACTTTACAAGTGTCTGGCTTTGGTAAATGGGTGGTAAGTGGTGTCCTTTCTGGACTAGGGCATGTAGTAGTTTAAGACCCCCCAGGGCACCCCTTCCACTTACTATGATGGCCAAGCTTCTGAATGGTGCTCATTTCATCAACATGGAGCATAGATAAAAATCCTCAGAGTCATAGAGGAGGCAGGGAGGAGGCTATGTGCAAGAGAAAGGTCTGACTACTACTCGTGTAAGTAAAGGGTATTTCATACAGAACAATACAAAAAGGATTATTGTAAAGTCTTGTTCTGGAGTTTAAAACTAACTGTGCAAAGAGCCTGGAGCTGAGAGCCAATGGAATAGTATATAGTGGGGTAAATCTCATTATAGAAAGGAATATGGTACGGTAAAAAATATGCAGATGAGTCATGTAGACATGGGTTCAAATTCTGGCTGTACTGCTAACCAGCTGAACAAAAATCTTTGAAATAATGAATACTAGAAGCTCAGCTGGCTTGCAAAATACAAGGGATTCCTGCTTAAAGGATTGTTATGAAAGGCCCAAAGCAGATGCACTATATTCAAAGACAGTGGCTGGGCCAGTGCAGAATTAAATACCAGTGTCCCTGCTGCTCCTCTTCCCCACCTGAGTGAGCTTCTGTAGACATGCCTTCCGTGGGATTATAAATTTTGTGTTATTTGGGCTACAGAATGGCTTTTCTCAAATTGCCATAATTACACCACCTTTCTCCTTTCGAAGCTGGTTCTTGTTTTCCTCACTTTGGTTTCTTTGCTTTGTTTGGTCTGTGTATTTTCACCACTTTTCATTTGTCTCCAGAAAATTATTTATTCCCTGTGTAACATTCCCAAATTGAACATCCTCTTCAAGATTAGTTTTATATTTTATAACAAATAGGCATTGAATCTCACTTCCTGTCCCGGCCTCTCCATCTTCTCTTCCTCTCTCTTTCCACAGAAATGTGAAGAAGAAAATTTCCCAGAGGTCTCTGTGTGCTATAGTACCCTCTCCTCTCCTGGGATGCTGTCTGTTGACTGAAGCAAACAAATGGGTTCAATTGATTTATGTCTCTGTGTCCTGTTTCCTGCATAATTTATGTTTTTCATGACCCATCTATTAAAAAAAAGAAAGCACCTTCCTTATTCATAGAGTAAAATCAATTATCCTCCCCTCTAAAATGAAATCATATGTATTTATTTGATGGAACATCTTCAAAGAAACTAAGAAGATTGTCTAAAATATTCAGGCCAATTCCCAACCCTCCTAGCTCAAGGTGAACTAAAATTGTATTTCCTGCCCCACCCCCCACAGACATGAGATATCAAGTACTAAGAAGACTTGGTTCTTCCCCTCAGTGAGTTCAGGGTCCAGGTGAAGAATGAGGAAGAGCACGTTGAAGCACAGTGTGACTCACACAGTGGAAAGAAAGCAAATGTCAACGGTAGCCCAGGAAGGTATGATTGATGAAATGGGGCTGGAAGTTTTGCAAAAGGGGCAGGGGCAGGAATGGGCTTTGGGGGATGCTGGGATGGGAGATAAGATTCAATTGGTCACCCAGACTTGATAAAGGCTGTGATTCTATGGGATGAAAAAGGGTGGACATTTCTTGTTTTACCTATGAAAAGGTGTGTTAGAAAACTTTAGATACAGAGATTGACTCCATACTGAATTTAGATTGGTTCTCACTCAGAAATGGGAAAGACACAGAGGCAAAAGAATGGGTTTCAATAGACACTGTGCTGGGAAATTACATGTTATCTCGTTTAATTTTCACAATACCCCAGTAAGTACCTGCTTTACCAGAAGCTATTATTGCACCCTTTTCATACATGAACCCAGACTAAAGTTTATAAAGATTAATAGGGCGAGATCTCTACTCTTCATCTCAACAAGGCTGGTCTTTTGGACCCAGTAATGTGTCTGGGGCTAGGGGTCCCTGCATATATCTCTCTGGGCTGGGATGTGCCCAGGGCCAGGTGCCCTATCCCTGCTTGATGGTCTAAGAGCCATGCTAAAGCTTTTCCCAGTGCCAGTTGAGAAGCCAAAATGGTATGTTCTTACTATATGGGGTTATTTTTCCCACTAATTTGTCTATTCCATAGGCTTTTGTGATTATAGCTTCCTGAACCCAATGAAAGTTAGATGTTAATGTCAGACAATGGTAGCTGGAAGAAAGGTGAACGCCCAATAAAGTCTACTATTATCAAGGATGATATATCCTTTGCCAAAAATTCTAAAGCCTATCTCTCCTATTGCTTGATACCTCAGTATTGATACATGAAAGGAGTTTAGATCCCAGGTAATGATAATTGGGTTTGCATAAAAGACACAGAGTATTCATGAAGTTTTGTCTTAGAGTATAGAGAAGCAGTTATGAAAAGATCAGATTGAGCTCCCATATCTTTACCAATCAGTCACATTTACCTCTGACAATGAAAATAGGTGGTGCTTCTGGGGCTTTCAAGCAACTCCCACCAGACAGCAGCTTCTTCAGTAGCAGCTGGAGTAGAGTGTATGGTGTGCACATTGAAGTGCATGGAGCCTACTAGCTGAGGGAGAAGAGAGCCCTTTACCCTTGCTTTTTGCCACCCTGAATGTCTTTAGCCAGTCAGAAGGTGTTTATCAATCAAGTTGGTCTTTGTCTCAGACCTGTATTTTCAAACAGAAAATTAATTTTTGGAGATTTGGTTTTGTGCAACTTCATCAAGTCCTGTCACCAGGTAAGAATGTTTGATGTAAACCAAAAACATAGATTACAGACAGGGTCAGAGTGTCTGGGCAAGAACATGATTCTCCAAAAATTACACAAAGCCATCTTTCCAGATCACAAGTGGGATAAAGAGCTTCCTGACTGGCAGAAAACTAGATCTGTAGCTGAAGAACGACTGTTCAACCTGTGCAGGGGTAGGCTTCCAGGGAGGAGAGAGGTAGCTCACAGGATGGTGTGAGGGTTTTTTTGTGGGAAGGACTGCCTTCTTACAGGTTAGCTTTAATCAAGCCCTTTTTATCCGATTTGATATAACTCTTTTGCTTTTGTTGTTTCCTTGAAAATTATTACACAGTTTAACAATTTCCATCCACACTATGTTTGGACAGAAGTGATTCTATGTCTTGAGATAACAAGCAGGCATTTGGTTGCCTGGCACCTTCCATCCTCCTCTGTTCCCTTAGCAACCACTTAAGATGGATGGAGTAGAAAAATGCCAATGACCTGTCAACAACGACAGGGTAGCTTTTCCAGAAGAGGGGAGACTGGCTGACAAGTTCAGCTTCTTTCTGCCTGGATGTGCTGTGGGGTTGAAGAGTGACCCTGTTTCTTGCTGCTTCATTGGTACGTGCTGTAATTATAAACTGTGCTCCTTTCTTCCTTTCAAAGTGCTATAAGTTTATAGTTTCATACGCAGAAGGATCTTGGAGTTGGATTTTCTTTATAAGATGAAAGGTCCCTCTTTTATGCAAGCATAACGAGAACAGAATCTAATAATACCATCTTCCTAAACTCTTTTTTTGTTTGGAGGGTTGTTTTGCTGTTGGCATTCATCTCTGGGCAATCCTAGGTGTCTGAAAAGAGCAAAAGACTCTTATTGAAAATGCTGTTATCCTTCCTGTTGACTGGCTGAATACAGTGGTGCTGGTGGTTGGATTGTTTCACTCTCACTGTCAATCTCCATTTCAAATTACAACTTTAGAACTATTTCCTCTTTACCAAGACCTTACAGTGACATTAAATGCATCCTTAGCTTGATCCTCCTCTCAGCCCTCAAAAGCAGAAAGTCAATCTTTCATCCTCATGACAGTAGGGTCCCTTTCCTGCTATAAAATGTCCTGGTTTAAAATTTTGTGTCCCTCTGTGATAGTACAACGTAACTTTGTACTCTTGGATGATTTAGGAAAAGAATTGTGATCTAGAAGCTCGTCCTTCTCTAACACTCAAAATGAAGCAGAAGGGCCATAAAGTTGAGCTCTGTAAGTAAGTTCCTCTGACCCTTCAGGTATAATGGCCTTGAGAGTGAAGAGTGGCCCCAAGATAGGCCTTGACTAAACTGCATTAGGTGTGGTCTGAAACTGTTTTGGTATTTGAGAGGTAAAGTTTCTCCCTAAATGGCCTCCATATATATGAACTGTACTCCAGCTCAATGTGTAAGCAAGTTGTAACCTAACCTAAGAGAATATCCTTGTAACCCAGCAACTGAATCTGAGCCAATCACAGCACTCAGGTTTTAGCCAATCATAGGCTGTCAACAGATCATACCATGCTCATATAACCAAATGCCAACTGTAGCCAATCAGGATGTTTCTGTGTGTCATTTCTTTTTCTCTGACATAAAAATAACCTGCACATGTGGTAGGGTGAAGAATTCTGAACCAACTTTGGTCTGGAATACTGCCCAGTTCCAGGGCCCTTTTCTTGCTCAAATAAACTTTGTTACATTTAACTCATCTCAGATTTTTCTTCAATACCCTCAATTTTTATTTAGCCTCTGTTGGTCAAAACCTAAGAGTACTTCTGTAGCACTCTCAGGTACCACTGAGTTCTAATGACACTTATGTTGCTGTTTTGTGTCTTCATTTATTTAATATGATATATCTGGGGTGGTTTGGTAAACTATAGTTATGCATTTATCAACCAAGTCTGCTTGAAAATTTCAATGAATATGTTTATATATATAATCTACAATCTGTCCTGGGGACCTATTTGACTGACTGCATGGTTTCTCCTGTGGCTATTTTGTAATGCTTTCCATTTGTGAAGAAAATTTTCATAATTTTTGTGTATACATTTTCCCATTGTTCTTTTTTGATAAGGAAGCCCATGTCTGGGGCTGGGGATATAGCTCAGTGGAATAAGCACTTGCCTAGCAAGCGCAGGGTCCTGAGTTCGATCCCTGGTACCACACAAAAAAAAAAAAAAAAAAGGAAGCCCATGTGATGTTGAAGTCTTACAAACAGGGTATATGGCACTATTTGCACCTTGGTGAGGTAAATGAGCAATATTTATTGTGATTTCTTTATCAATAACATTTTGGTGGGAAGAATGAGTTGCTTTAAAAATAGATTATGTTAAATTGTTTGGTCCAGAAATATAGCCAGGGCTAACAATGATGTCTCAAGCCAAGTCTAATTCTATTCCACAGGCTGGCTGTTTTGTGTGATTGGATTAATAAACCAGATCATATACCCATATAAGCAATTTGTTTCTGGAGCAAGGTTTCAACCTTCATTCTACAGATAGGAGAACACAGGTCACAGTAAGATAGGAACATACCCAAAGTCATGTGGCTGGGCCACAATGAGAAACAAGACCTCCTGATTCCTCCACTAGGGTTCTGTCTTCTTTTCTAGGGGGGTTGAAGCCATTTCCTTTTTTTAAACTCCACACTGAGCACTACTTAACTTTCATCAACTGAGTAATTACAGAAGCTCAAAGCAACACACATTAACCTAGTTTTAGATTCTCGGGGATACATATTCTTGCTACTTCCTCATGGGTATAGAATCTTTAAAAATATGGTACCAAAAAAGCAAATCTTTTCAGTTGAGGGCACCAGGGTAGAGTAAAATAGCTTTGGCTCTGAAGTCAGAGCAATGTGGGTTTTAAACTTGGCTCAATTTGTAGCTAGCTGCATGGCCTTGACCACATTACAGAAACCCTGGGCTTTTAGTTGGTATCTGAACCAGGCAGATGTTCCAGACACACACCTTAGCATCTCTTTTGAGTCCATGATGGTGTGCACTAGGTGAGATAGTGGAACATATTTTAAAGTTAAAACCAGAAAAGTGACCATTGAATGTGAAGAAATCCTTTAAAGTGAAAGAAATCTTCATGTGCTACTCCCAACAGCCAATGTGCACCTACAACAATATAATATTGATTCAATGTACAAAAGGTTCTTGGGACATGTAACAATTTCTCAAATCCTTATAATAACTCTACGGTAAAGCTCCCCTCATCCACCTTCCCACTGCTAAAAAACAACCCTACCTCGTCCTGACTTTCAGAATTACACAAGCTGAGAAATATGATTCCCCAGTAGCTACTAATCGCATACATAAGAAGGTTTTTTATAAAGAAATGGTAATATAAGGTGTGTAGTACTAGAAATTATAATTTCCTCTGCTACAAAAACCTTTTTAAGTGGAAGAATAAAAGAATACTTTTGGTAAACTGAGAAATGCTTTGTTCTTCTTAGAAAGCATATGTATCTTTGGCTGTTGATAAAGAATAGTTAGCAAAATAAGCTTTCAGCAAGTTATAATGCAATTGTTTCTCTTGAAATTTAAACATTGTATATTTTTGTATATTTCTTTTCCTGAGACATTTTAATAACTTCCATAACTTTTATAATATTCACATCAAGTAGGGTAGATGGAATTCAAATGAGGCACACAAAAATATCCTGCTTTGCCTGGCTGGCCCACAGAACCAACATTAGTGTGACCAACTTGGAAGCAAGCAACGTCCAGGCACCTGAAGATTTCTGTGCTCTTCAGCCCTGTGCCTGTCACATCACGAAGAATAATTCATGATCATAGTAGGATCATTCTTATCTGACCCTGAACAAGGATTCCATAAAACAAGTCTGCTCAAAGTCTCCAGTAATGAAATGGGATTTTTTTTCTTCCATCGTTTTACCTGGACACAAAACTCCAAGTCACTGAAGACAGCAGAGCTTAATGTTAAAACTTCTGCTCACCATTTCCCTTTTTTCCTAAAATCAGCTATCTAAGGCTCTGTTCAATTTCCCTGTCACTTCTAAGTTTTACCAAGTGAGTCTTTCCTGATGAATGGCTATTATATTAAATTGAAACAGTCTGTACATATGATGATTTGATCTGAATAAATAGGCCATTTTCTCTGATCAAGTGTGTATGTGAGTATCCAAATGTCTTTGGAATGAAAAAGGTGTACTGAATGAGTGTACTCACCCACATGCATTCCCATGTCAAGTTCCATACTGCCTAATGCCAGTTCTCAGGGACAATTCTCCACTGCCAGTCTCAAATTGCATACTGTTAATGCATGCCATTAAGATTAATCTTTGCATTAGCTGTCAGGTCTTATTTACAGACACAATTTTCTTTGCTGTAGTTAACTTTAGTTATGAAATCTTCTGATTCTAAGACTCGTACACCACTTGAAAATGACTTAATTTGAGGATTCATTGTGTGAAGAAGCAATGAAAACAAATATGAATGCACAAATCAACTTTTACAGGTGAAATCTTCTTGCAAATTCTTTCTTGTAAAGAATGTATGGTCTCAGCATTTCATCACACATAAAAATTATGATGTCCTTAGCCAAGTGTAGATGTTATAAAGGAAGAAAATGATCATTGAACACCTGCCATATATGGCCATTGTGTTTCCTCATAGAGGTATAGGCATTAATTCATTTATAGCAACATCATGGATGCTATGGCTTGTGTCAAATGTCACCCTAAAGCCTCAGGGGAACACAGGTACGGCTTTTAGGAGGTAGCTGGATCTAGGATGTGATGCTGGCATCAAAGGTGTATGATTACTAAACTAGTCCACCGATTGGTCTGGCACAGTTTTGGGTAGGATTAGGGGTACCTCACTCATGGAGGTGCAGGAAAGAGTCATCTCTTGCTATTTGTTGCTGGTCTCTTGTCCCTTGTCACTTTCTGCCTTCCCCCTGCCATCAACCATTGTTCCTCTGTGATGCCCCTCTGCCATGCCACCCTGCATTACAGCCAGCCAGAACTGAAGCTTCTACAAACTGTGAGCCAAATAAACCTTTTCTCCTCTAACTTTGGGTGAGTGTTTTGTGTCAGCAATGAGAAAAGTAATAAGACAGAATTCATATTTTCCCATAACCAATAAGAAATATGAATCTTATAGAGAAAAAGTAGCTTATGTCACTAGGCTATTAGGCACAGTGGCTAAAAGCAAAAGGTAAGCAAACAAAAACTCAGGGATTTCTATTTTTCCTCTCCAGATGCTCTTGTAGCTTCACTATGTAGAAAAAGAAAATAGGAGCTTTCAATTTTTTCTCAACTTCCTTACTAATACCTATATAATTATTGCCTGCCAGTCCATGCAATTTAGCCCATAATGTAGTTTTATCTCATATATTGATTAGGTCCAGCTCTGAAGGATATGAAGAATTAGGCAGCTGATCTACTAGGATATGTTTAGATCACTTCGTTTCACGAATCATTATTCATTCACTTCAGCCTAGGAGGTTTGGTTTTCACCATCATCAATGTCATCTTTATCAAAAAGGTGATTGTTGGTAGGAATTTTCACTAGTGTGCTTAAGGATCTGCTTTACAATTTACCTTTCTTAGAGAACTTCAGCTTTTTAGAGTCATTGAAGATGGAAATTCTTAGATTCAAGTCTTAGAGAAATTCATAGGTGAGCATCTTAACTGTAATGCCTGTGCCTCTTCCTATTTGGTGGCAGCTTTTGTGTAGCACTTAGCAAAGATGGCACAAGAATGGAATTAGGAGAGATGAGAGGTATCTTTAACTATTACCCAAGGATATAAAGTTAAAGCCATCAACCCAGCAACTTTATAAGCACGAAATCTGGCAGAATATATTCAGTTAGATAAGTCAAGGAATGAAGATACATAACTTTAGAATACAAACTTTCCCTTTAAAAAAAACCCTTAATTCTACCTTTGTTTAAAATACCAGGCTAAACATGTCCATTTGATGTTTCTTTGTCCCATCCAAATATTCAACTTATGTATCATTGGACAAGGTTGATGTTTTGTGTCTCTCTACAAGACCATTACTTTTAATGCATAAATACACAAGAACTAAGAAAAGAAAGAGGAAGTAACATCAACCAAATGTTGGAAGGTGGAAAATGACAGCATGAATAGTAATAGGTGAACAGAGTACTAAAATGGAAGAAGATACAATTCCAAAACAATAATAACCAAAAAAATGATGCCATACATTTGAAAGGAAACATAAATTTTATATAGAGGTTCAGAAATTCTATTGAGTTATGGTTGTAAACATAGATCTTGGAAGCAAAAGAAAACTGAATGTCTTTAAAATTCTGAGGGAAAATGATATCCTATCCTGAAGACTATAGCACCTAAGCTGTGTACTACCCAATAGGTACAAAGTTTCAGTTTCACAAAATGAATAAATTCTAGAGGTCCTCTGTACAACACTGTGTCTATTAATAATTCTGTATTATAAATTTAAAAGTTAGGGAAGAACTCTAAGTGTTCTTACAATAAAAATAGCAATGGAAACAAATAGTGAAAAATCAGTAAAAATACTTGAAATAATTTTTCTATAATAGTGAAAAAGCAGCAAGAATACTCCAAGTGATTTTTATAAATCAAGCAGCACTAATGTAAGCTTGATTTAAATACACAAAGACATGTCAAAAGATTCTGTTAGAAGGGTTGCAAGTGGATGCCCCTGGCAGAGGAACTTTGGAATAGACAGAGAATTACTAGTCTTCATAGCAATGGGCACATGTGTAGATTTGATACAACAGAACCCATATTTTATAAGATAAAATATGTTCTGTTCTGCATTGTGTTTCCTGATATGCAAGTGTAAGGATCTGTATACCTTATTCCAAAGAGGGGGGTAGGGCTAGTCTCTTGCTGACTCTCATCTTCCCAAAATAAGATACGGAAATATTTTGCTGTGAAGATTTCTGTAGCAAATGCTTTTGAGTGGATGAGAGATAAACACAGAGGAACAAAGTGGGGGTAACACCTAGGGCACTGAAGGTGTTGAGATCTGGAAGGTCCTGTGCATGGTGTCCAGTCACTGTGGCCTCTGGGTTAAGCAAAGATTTTAGAGTCAAACTTTCAACAGAAGGTACAAAGCTGCCCAAAGCAGGTACTCTGGGCTTGGACAATAAGAACACCAGTAGTATTTGTGAAAATCTCAGGAAATACATCTCAACCCCAAGGCTCTCACTCCACTCACCGTTTTAATATTTCTTTGGCTCTCTGTAAGCTACAAACTGCACTGACTAGTAGTAGCATTATTGTTATTTATAATAGCAAACAAAAGGTCGGACTAGCTTTTATTTAGTGACTCATAAGCCTATTTTCATAAAAATGATGCCAGTCTATATATAACATTCCAGACTTATCTTTGAATCTTTTCATGTAGGGCTACCACGCATCTCAAATTACTGCAAGGCTTGCTGCATCCTTTCTTCTTCACCAAAGGGGATAGTCAAATCAAAGAATATCACAGCCCTGAGAACAGCTGGAGTAGTCATCCAATGTTCCACTTTTGTGGACTTGGAGTTTGCGATGCTTTCCTGGCTTCCCAGACTGGCCATGTCGCCACTCTCTGCGGGGTCTGCTGCTTCTCACTGCGGCCTACATCTCAGCACACTCCTGGACCTTCTAGTAGCAGGGTCACTCCACCTCCATAATCGCTCTGTCACCCTCCAGCTGAGCCCCCAGTGCTCCAGACAAGCTGTGATTATTTCAGGCACCCACTTATCTGTATTTCTCCCAACTCTCTTTCTCTACTCAAAAGTCACTTATGTGCAATCAAGGATCTTCTCTGTCCTTTGTACCTGACCCAAGTCAATGGTAGGTGTTCCTTGAGTATTTTTTGGACCCTAAAAGAAGAACTGAGTTGCATAGTTGACAAGATTACACAATCTTCTGATTTGCAGTTGTATTTCAAAGTAGTTAAAATGTCAATAATGGTAGCTGTCTAACTTTTGACTACAAATGTGATTGAGCCCACTGTCCTTTGTACCCTAAGAAGACAGCTGAATTTTCAAGACTACCACAGATAAGAGCTCCAGTGCCTGAGAGCACGCCTAAGTTAACACCTCAAATTTACAGGTGGCAGTTCCTCATCCAGAAAATACCAGCCATTCTACCAATACAGAAGTGCAGAGAAAGCAAGATATGAATAAATGTTCATTACCATTTAATATTTACTTTACACAAACTATTTAGCATATTATATTTATCTTCTCTATAAGTATCCTGAAAGGTAATGTTTTAATTCTATTTTAAGACAAGGAAACAGAGATCCAGAGAAGTAAAATGTCTCGTCTATGAATACATAGCAGATAATTGTCTGAGTAGTAAAAGTCAGAACTCAGGTCTGTCACATGTAATGCTGACACTCTGTGCACTTAAAGTGTTATTTCTAGAATCAAAATGTATACTTTCTTACACCCATAAGATTGAACCACAACAGTTAAAACTGCATCATTTTAATAGCACAGCTCTTTATAGAGGGAAACCAATTTCTTCTTTAGTTTATTGTGAAGAAATTTGAAGAAACATTTTTCTTCAAGGAGCATTTACATAATTTCATATAATGATTCTGAGAATTGTCTTTCAGGTTTTGAGGCTTTAGCACAAACCAAAAATGAAAATGATAAAAATTGTCTTTCAACTAATAATACAAAAATACCCAAGCCTTCAAGGAGCTACAGGTTAGCAAGAAAAGGTGTGACATGTAAAGGACACTTCATTTACTGTAAAAGCAAGGAACAAATGTTCAGAGTGATTTCTTTCCACCATGAATTCCTAATGAAATGGTGAGTTCAACGCCAAACAGGGTACTGAAACAAGACATGCAGTAGATGTTAAAATAAGTCAAAGCAAATGAAGTGAGAGGAAACAGAGACATATTACTTGATTTTGGTTTCAAGAACAAAGAGTATTTTTTCTTTTGTCAATGCAGTAATGTTTATGTTATTAGTCATGACAAAAAGGTCAAATTTTAATGTAGAGTTATGTCTTCTATAGATATTCAACAAAACAAAAATCTCCCCCTAAAACCTCAAAAAATTTTTGAAAAAATCTTAATTTCAAGTTTTCATATTTTCATTATTCTGATAGCTATAACAAGATAATTTATAGAAGAAACATTTATAGAAAAAAATCTTCATTCATCAGAACCTACCCTCAATTCTCTACTTTCAAAAAAATTATAGTACAATTTGTTTTTCTAATTCTAATTCAGAAATGTATGCTTATCACTGGAAAATAAGAAAGAAAATCTTCCCAAACCATTATATGTTTTCATGAAGCACAATAACTTTCCTACAAGTGAAAGTCCATTAATCTACAACATGGTCGTATATATTTTACACTCAATTGTAGTATGTTCATCATCTTTCCTATTTTGTGTTCTTTGTGATGATTAAGATTTCTAAGATGATACTGATTTTATGGAATTACTATTTTTAAAAATTGTTTTTTCTAAACATAGGGTCATGTCTAACTGATTCATATGCCCTTTATAAATGTTTCATACATACATTTGGGAGTTGTTGGGTGACTATCTTCATACTGGCTTCAAAAATCACGTCACTAAAATCCATCAGCCATGTTCAACTCACCTGGATTTTCAGTTACACACCCTCACTGACCTTACCCAGCAGGAAACAAGTTCAGGAAATGGAAACTTTGGTGCCTTTAGGGAAGCCCCTCATTACTGGTGCCTCTCACAATACTTCCTTTTCTGGTTGCTCAGTGGCCATCCACATAAGTCTTCTTCACTTTCTTGCCTTGTAAATGTGACAAGGGGGTTGATTTCACCCTGGCCCCATCTTTAACCCTGAAGCCTCTTCTTCAGCATCATCAGCTTCATCTCCATGGGCCTCAGCCTTCGATGGGAAGGTGATTTATAAATATCCCAAACCACGGACAAAGGAAGACTCTCTGCAGACGGGATCACTGTGTTGAGGCTGCTCTGCATCACGTGGACTCCCGAATCTGACCCTGTCACTCATGCAGTTATCAAGCTCCACAAGGTCATTCTCCCCACACCATGCTCTTGGGAACTGAAAGCCCATTTTGAAGGTTGAAAAAATGTAAAAAAACTCACTTGCTGTCTCTTGGGTGTCTTTACCCTCTAAAACAGCATGGATGCCCTAGAGGAAATGCCACCACAAGGAGATAAAGAAAAAAGCATGAGGGTGATACTCCAAATGACCAATGCACTCATTCAGTGACTGTCCATTCCCCCAAGGACTATGAACAACCCAAGGGCAGAAGTGGCTCCTGCAGCCCAGTCCCAGAGCTCAGCACACTTCTGGAACAGGGCAGCCTCAGGAACTCCTCACTAAACAAACACACATGTGAGCTGTGTCAATTTCTGACTATCCAATACAGAGAAATTTGGCTGCAACAAATGGTATTCTTAATAACTTCCAACAGTACCACATTTCAATGGAGCAGAAAAGTGTTTTACTTCCAAGTGGAATACTAAAGTACTCAGTGTAAACTGTTGAATTAAGCAGATTTATGATAGTTCTGCAGAAGTGAAAGTTTACAAGGTGTTTTAAAGAAACTGATATCACAGGGCATATAATTTCCACAAGCATTAAACATAAGACTGTGTAATTCCTCTGCATCTGATGGTGACGTAAGTGCAGGCATCCCACACTCAACTCTCCACCCTCAGTCAAAAGGGATGATCGGTGAATATAAAATCTGGAGAGAGCCAGCATTAGCATTGGAAAATAGGAAGAGTGCCATACATATGCCCCATACGTAAGGGAATGAATGTTTCATATAGATGGATGGTGTGAACCAAAAGCAGCATTCAGATTCTATTCATGGCTGTACCTATGACAGAGAAGGAGTAACAGGAAGAGGTGGGACTTGGAAAATTCATGTAAGACCAAAACTTGAGGCAGGAAAACCCAATAACCAGAATTCTGATTCTGTTGCAGAACTTTCTTCTTGAATTAAGAGAGCCTTCATGAGGATGCTCAGATCAGAAGCAAAAGGCCATTTGAAGAGCTGGGGGGGGGGCTGGGGATATAGCTCAGTGGAATAAGCGCTTGCCTAGCAAGCGCAGGGTCCTGAGTTCGATCCCCAGTACCGCAAAAAAAAAAAAAAAAAAAAGAAGAGCTAGGGGACCCTCAAAATAGGGATCCTAAGTCCTGAAAAGACACTGAGATACAAACAAGTAGACCATCTTGAAGGTACAGGGTCCGGGGACACGGGACACATTTCCTCACCCATCTTAAGAGTCAGTCAACACACCTATAATAAAAGACAATTAGCAAGAGAAAACCATAACAAACTAATCAAAGTTTTATGTCAGGGAGCAGACTTCAGAAAAGAAGACTCAGAACCCAAGGGGCAAATAGCTGTTTTTATGCTTATGTTTCATGAAGAATGGACAGCCCTTTAGAAATGCAACTGAACAAAAAGTGTAAACTTGAGGCAATAACAAAGGCAGGAAGCCAGCAAGGACAGTCCATCCATTCAGGTTACTGTGGGCTTCCCTGAAGAGCATTTAGTCCTCTGTGGTATGGGCAGAGTTCCCCTGGAATGAAATCTTGAAGGGTGTTAGGAGAGATTGACCTTTCTAGGGTTTTATGGTTTGCACTGGGGAAGAATTTGAGTTTCTATGATCTTCCTTGGGTAAGAAGAATCCCGGTTTCTATAACTCTTTTGGGGGAAGGGGAGAGAAATTAGCAGAAAAAGAACAAGCACCTTCAAATCTCCTTTAGTTGAAAATACTCAGCATGCCATTTTGTTGTTGTTTTGAGGTATCACATTCTGATTGCCAAAAAGATGAAAACACTTCTTTGGGAATATTCACAAGAAATAAGAAGACAGATATTTTGTTTTAGAAAAACTCCAGAACCTGCCTCTGATAACAGAGTCAGCAGCAGAAGTAAAAAAACATATCTGCCCACCAAAAATCAAAAGATCCAGATTAAGTGGTCCTCTTGCATAATATTCCTTGTGGGGTCTGCTTTGTCCCGGGTTGGCTGTGTAAACAGCTCTTGTCACAAGAATATGAGCAGAAGCAAAGCAACTCTCTTGGGCTAGGGTTCAAAGATGCACATACAACTTCATCTTTCTTCCTTGGTTGGATGGAGACAGAGGACTCAAAATCCTTGGGGAAGAAAGCAGTGTGGGACCATGAAATGTCAGGTAAAGGGAAGAATTAAGTTCTAATTGTTAGGTTGAAGGCTGGGGCTTGTTGGTGTGATCCATTGCTTAATGGCTGCAAATTCTTCCTCTTGCAGTATGTACTTACCTTTGCCACATAACTTTGTTGCGCCTTTTATCCAGGGATGGATTGATTCTGAGTGGCCTTGTGATAAATTTAGAACAACAGAATGTGGTGAGAGTAACATCATGTAAGATCTGAAGTCTGGCCTTGGATCCTTGTCCTTACTTCTTGGGAAGCCCTCATCACCACGTAAAGAGGCTGGGTGGAAAAGCCCTCTGGCAACCAGCCCTAGGCACCAGACTGGGCCAGAGGTTACCTAAGACCCTCAAACTCTGCATGAAATGCTCAGTGCTACAACTATTGGAATAAGTCAGGAGAAACCAGAACCACAAAACATTTCAGAGCAAAGTACCACTTAGAAATACCACAGAGATGAAACAAAGGCTAGTCCCAGTCATCTCTTTATTGCAAACTTCCAGAAAAATAATGCAGTAATGTCTGGAGCATTGTGACTGGAAAAGATGGGACAGAGAATTCTATGACTTCTTATCATTACTCTGTGGATGTGTGACTGATGAAATTATGTTCAGATAGGAGACAGGAAAATTATTTCACCTGTGTATGCTCACAGGAAAAGATTATATATATGTATATATATATACATATATATAAAAATTACAAGTACATGTATATGCACACACATTATAAAACGTTGTGAACACTAAAATAATTTAAAATTAACACTAATTCAAGATAAAGGTTTTTTCATGTTTCTTTAATTAGTACATATAATAACCAAAATGTTTTCTTTGTTTTTCACTGAAATAACTTCTAGTGGAAGGATAATTATTAATTTTTTTGAAATTCTTGTTTCCACACCTTGCAATCCAAAATATGTTTCTGTATCTATCTTTATTTCAAATTAGTTTTCCTGGTTATTATAGCTAATAAGATCCTACACACAGTCATAAAGGGAGAAAAATTCAAAGGTGAGAAGGTATGCCACGGCCTGCAGTTAACAATCACAATACTTACCTTCTGTTCCTTTCACAAAGGAAGGAACTTATGTTTCTTCTTGAAACTTTGTTGTGAATTTCCACCTTCCATGATATCCACCGTTCTTGAGATGTAATCAGTACATATTATATTTTTATGTTTCAATGAATGGTTTTAAATTCTCTATAATTCCCTGAGTATAAAAATTCTATGTCACATTTTTAAATGTGTTGATATTAAAGATTTTTTATAGTGTAACATTTATATCATTTTCAGCAATGTATCACATCTCAATGGAAACTCTGGGAAACATTTCCAAACATCCGTTTTGAAAATGCTGTGTTACCTCATAATGTGGCCAATGGTTCTTTCTCGCCAGGGAAATGGAAAGCATTAGTTAGGCTCTTTTTTTTAATAGGGGGTGAGGCACATAGAGGGATTATTATCATTTTCTTTTGCATACCATAAGCATTACTTTTAACCTGCACTTTCATTTTTAGGACTCACTTGAAGATAGTTTTCAATGAATTACCTTAAAATAACAGCAAATTAAATAACCTTTAAACATCTTTCATTGAGCATGCATAAATTCTAGTGAATCGATGGAAGTGAACAAAATGTGAAAGCGTCATTATCAACTACCTTGGCTTACAGAACCGACTTTCTCCTGGCTCGTTTGCTATAAATGAACTGACAGTATTTATCTGAGAGCGCTATACCAGACCAAAGTACCAGCATCAATTCATATTAAATACTAATAAAACTTAATACCTTTCTTAATCTTTAATTGAAAAAGAAGTATTCTTTTCTGGAACTCCAATGGATGTCATCTTGTGTGGCAGCTGGGGTGTGTGCACCCCACACTGGAGAACAAAGATCTAATGAAGTAGTTCAGTGTAGAAGCATAATAGAAAGATTATAGAAATGAAATCAAACATATCAACTGTGACATAACTACAAGGTCAGAAATCAAAACTTCACTGTAGGGTACACTTCAAAAACTAGTGTATTAGCGTGTTTTAAAGGATTAAAATCTGAAGATAGGAAAAGACACGCTTTTCTTTTAACAAGTGCAAGCAGCAAGGAAGTAGAAGTCACAGTATCAATATCAGGTAAAAGAATGTATAACAGGTCACATAGGGAGAGACTATCATATTAGTAGAAAAGCATATTTCTTGAAAGGTATAGTCTACAAAGATTTCAAGAGTAGAAATATACATATGCTAGAAATGCTAGGCAAAATGTACAGAAATACAAATAGGAGAGACTTTACATTACCACCTCTGCCTACCTAAAATCTAATCAAGTACATGGAAGATTTGAAGAGTAAGGTTAATCTAATACATGCACAATGATTTCAAGGAAAGGAAAAGATACCTTCTTTCCAAGATCCCATTGGATATTCACAAAAATACAGGTCACTTATTTGGGCTGCAAAAATAAAGTCAAAATAAACTCAAAAAAATGGAAAGCATATAGGTCATGTTTTCAGAGCCTACTTAGATCTAAGTATAAAAATTAATAACTTATTTTCACTGGCTTTAACTATAAGCCACTCATCCAAAATTGTATCTTTCCACTAAAAAAAATCATAAAAATTGCTTTGGTCTGGGAATGCCAAATTTTATTATATTCTGGAAATATTTCTTTTCTACGGTAAAAAGAAAGGTGATACAAGGTGTTGTGATTTTGGTCAAAAATAGCCTCTAAAAGGCTATTTCAGAGGTAGGGACTTTGAAGAGTGATTAGATCAAGGGGGCACTAACTGCATCAGGGGATCCATCTACTGATGCGTTCCTAGCTGGATGTACTGTTAAGAGCTGGGACTGACTGGATAAAGTAGGTTGTGGTGGATTAACTACTGCACAACTTGTAACACCCAGCTGAACTGAATCAGCCTGGGGCTGGGTGTGGAAGGCCCACCTGAGGACTGTTGCCAGCAGCATGAAAGGGGAACTGGAGGGGAAGATGGTGTGCTATTAATTCTCCTGGAGAAGCTTGCCGTGCTGGTTTTCCTGAAATGAGCTCAGTTGCTCTCATCATTGGATGAGCTTGAGTCCTTGCTGTTACTGAGGACAGCTGTGGTTGTTTTCTGGTGGAGCTCTAGTCCTTACTTTGAGAATCCCTTCCTGGCTCCAGGGCAGATCCCTCAGCCTGCTGGCACAGATCCTTCATCTTTCTGGTGCAGACTTTATAGCTTCCACCACTGACTTTTGGGCCTTCCCAGTGCAAATCCTTAATATAAACTTGCACAAGACATTGTTGTGGGCTCTGGGCTTCCATTTGGACTTGTGGAGGACACGGCTATGGACTCTAGCTCTTCGGCTGGACTTGTGCAGGACATTGCTGTGGGATCCAGGCCCTTAGCTGGATTCTTTGGGTCTCTAGTGCATGCATAGATCTCTTGGACTCTTCTGCATTTGACTTTTTTGGTGGCTATTAAAAAATAATCCTATAAGTTGTGTGTTCTGTATTGTCTATTCCCTTGAAAACCCTGAGTACAACATAAGTCATTGCGGGTATACCTTTAAAGATATATATTGTCCCTAGCCCTTCTCTTTTTCTCTGCCTTTTCCCCATCTCTTTGCTCCCAGCTGCCAGGAGAGGAGCAGTTTTCCTCTGCCATACCTTTTTACCTTAATGTTTCCACCTTGGACCCGGCTGACCATGGACTGAGATGTACTGATCCTGAGTAAAAATAAACCTTTTGTCCTTTAAGTTCTGTAGTTTGTATATTTTGACTTGAGCTGCCAGATAGGGGCCAGGGATATAGCTCAGTGGCATAAGCACTTGCCTGGCAAGCCTGAGATCATAAGTCTGACTCCTGATATCCCCCCAAAATTTTAAAACATCTGCTAGATATGTAAGGCTTGAGTCATTTCATCATTAAATAAATAAATCCATATCATACAAAAGTCAGGACACTTATAAAGGTGTAAAGAAAAGGATAAAAATCTCCCACAGTGCACTAGGAAAAGATAATTTTGTCTTGTAATTCCAGTTTTTTTCCATATATACGCAGACACTAACACACAGAAGCATTCAGACAAGTTCCTTCATGCTTTTTTCCCCCACAGCACAGGATGATACTGTTAAGTTTATAGATTTTATCCATTAACTAAATGTACCACTGCTCTCTATTTCAATAAACAATGTTCTATGTGATTTTTATTAAAAATGATTTCCCACAATGCATAGATGTTATAAGAGTTATTTCACAGATCCTTCACTAATATTTCTTTTTTTAGTTTTTTAAATCAGTAGATGTTTGCAGTACGTAGTGATTATATTCATCTTACAGATTTTGTACATGTACAAAACACATCTTAATTCTTTTTACTTTCTCTTCCCCTCACTTTCTCATAGAAACCATATGACAGTTAAGTTTGTATGTGTGATTTATTTCACTTAACATTATTGTACACATCCGTTTTCCTACAAAAGCTCAAATTTACTACTCTTTGTGGCAGAGTAGTACTCCATTCGATATCCTTCAACAGTTGACCAGTGTGCTGCATCTATGTGGTACAGTTTGTCATTTGGCAGTATTAGTTTTATGTATTTGTATTTTGCCTTTTTAACTTGGTTCATTGTCTGTATACTTGATGTTGTTGATTTGATTTAGTTTTTATAAAATATTTCTAATTTTTATATAATTAAATCTATCAACTTTCTTCATTATCAGATTTTAAGTTCTTACTTAAAATTGTTCAAATTTAAAATCTTAGACAACCCAAAATTATGGAACGTTTTGTGTATATTTTCTTCCAGTGTTAATTTTTTTAAAATGTCAGTCCATCTGTAATATGTTTTGGTTCAAGGTCTGAGACTGGGACACTAACCATCTCTACTCATGTCTAGGTGTGTGACTGTGGGAATTTATCTTCCTTCCAGCTAACGCTGATTTGTCTACCATACATTCAACCTCTGTCGGGTTCAGGAAGCTATAATCATAAAAGTCTATGAAGTAGACAAATTAGTGGAAAAATCCATGTGGTAAAGACATATCATTTTGGCCTCTCAACCAGCACTGGGAGGAGCTTAGTGTGGCTCTTAGCCCATTGGGCAGGTATTGACTTAGCATGTCTGTATCTCTAGCTCATCTGTAAAATGGTAATAATATTATTTACTTATGGAATTCCTGGGAAAATAAAAAAATGGGTATAAGGTATAAAATCTAATATTAGATATTACCATTTTTGAAATGACTAACCGATTGTGCCAATCTATTCATGGAGTGTCCCCTGTCCCCAGAAATAGTTTGAAATCCTATTTTGATCATTCACTAAAATCTGATATAATATCTGGTTGTCTCATCCTATTCCTGTATTAATACTGTCTAAGTGACTCTTATGCATAATGTACTTTCATGCTTCTTGATACAGGCACAACTTAATCATTCTTTGTCAAATTACTCTTGACTAACCCTACCATGATATTTTCCCCAGATGAACTTGAATGTATCACATCAAATGGCACAAATAATTTCATTGCAATTTTAGTTCGGATTGGGTTGAATATTTTATTGTTTCAGAAGTAATTAGCACCCTTACATCAAAATAACTAATGACAAATAGCAGCATATATTTTCCAAAATACTTTCAGAGGATTATCTAATTTGAAACTCAAAATTTCGTCTTTCGAAAAATTGCACAATTTATACTTTGCCTTCACTTCACTGACTGATAAACAAGGCTCTGCAAGGCTTATGAGCTCATAGCAGTAATAGCGACAGAGCCAAGATTTGTATCTGAATCTGTTAAGTGACAAAATTTGTTCTCCTTCGATTATATCATGCTGATGTGGTATTTTATGAATGACATCATCATCCAGGGCATCAGGGGGTGTAGATGTGAACCCTAGTTCTAACGTGAACTCATCCTTCCCAACTGGGCCTCAGTTAAAACCATATGAGGTCATATGCCAGGTCTTTCTCTGCTCTGAAGGTCTGTAATACTTTCTCTATTTAAAGATATTCATCATCTTCGGGCCAGAGATACAGCTCAGTGGCACAAGCGCCTGCCTGACAAGCACAAGGTCCTAAGTTTGAGTCCTGGTACCAAAAAAATAAACAAACAAACAAACAAAAAACAAAATAAAGATATTCACCATCTTAAAAATGATGTCAACATTAAGTCTTTTAATGCTTCCAAGATATAACCCAGTACTTCCTTCAATTGGCTTATAATTAGTATGTAGTAAATTAGTCTCATTCAATGAATCATGTATGATTAACAAAATGATTGTAAAAAAGGCTACTTGTACTTCATTCTCAGCTCTCACACATATATACTTCCTTGCAGATAATTGAAAAATAATAAGCAAATCTCCAAAAATGACTTAGAATAGCATCTTATGAACTATAGACATTAGCATTTTATCTCACAGGTATGGCCTGCCTTAATTAACTGAGACCCCCGGGGTATTTTAGCACTTGCACTCTTCTTAGGGATATAGATACCAAGACCTCTTGGTACTAAGCTTACATCCCAAACCCGCACTTCTTAACACATCAGTGATATTTTAAGATGACTCGGCACAGCCAAGTCTTGCAATTTAGGACACCAAATATTTTCAAGCATTTTAGCTGTCATTTCTGTACCCTTGTGTTTATCCAGACATCAACAGTGTTACATTATTTTCATCAGACCCTCAAGCCCGTGTACAAATATATCTCCCATTCTGTGGTAAAACAAGACTGTGAGAACACTTTCTAATGAAAGGAAGAATCTCAGATTTGGAACTTTAAAGTGAAAACGTTGATGCAGAGATACAAAGCTAATGTTCACAAGTAAATAGAACCTTAGGGGAGGAAACACCATCCCCTTTCCAGCACCCACAAAATGTCATGTGGGCACTTCTTATTCTTTGGGTACACGCTAACACTGGAGACCTGGTGTATCCATTTTGCATGAAAGGGGAAAATAATGTTTTTTCTCCTCTCTTTCAGAAATCACATAAAACCATGTTAGAAGAATTGCACTTAGGTGGGATTTTGGCATTATGGTTTTTGACTAATTAGATAACTAAAATTTACTGAGGCCATAATATCTGAACCTGCATGCCAAGGGATCTACCCAGGGGCCCAGCTCCCCTACTTAGCAAATGTGTGCGTTTAGGCATTTTGATAACCAGTTCTACAGAAAACATCTTACCTTTCCATGTTTCTTAAGTTATGGTTCAAGACAGAAACTACACAGGGAAGAAAAAGATCTGGGTTCAATATTAGTCTCTACAGAACCTCAAAAACAACCTTTAACTTCTCTGTACAAAATAGTGACTACATTGCCTGCATCACAAAATGTAAGCTGTCACTGAGACAATGGGGAAAGGACTGAACACAGTTTCATGTCTCCTCAAGATGAAATGCCCAGAACAGGGCTGACTAAATAGAACTGCCTTCCATAAGGGACATATTCAGTATCTGTACTGTCCAATATGATGGCCATTGGCTTTGTGTGAATATTGAGCACTGAAATAAGGTGAATACTGTATTCTTAACATTATTTAATTTTAACTTCTTGTTTAACTAAACTGGACACATGCAGCTACTGAAGAGCTCAGAACTTGTCATGCTAATGTAAAATACATAGCCAGCCTGGTGTTTGGAGGTGGTAATGATGAGTAACCTACATATTAATGATTTCAGTTGTGTCACAGCAAGTTGAATGTGCAGTTTAGCTATGTGATCTATAATCATGAACTGAATAAAATATATCTTAATGCAATTTTAGAGATTAAATATGTCTTACTGACATTTTCACCCACTTCCCCAGCCATTGCTTTTCTGTTAGGTGTTGTGCATTCCAAATGCAACAAGCAGTCTCAACTATCAAACAGTTCTACAAGCAGTGACAGTATTCTCTTTCCTCAGCATGATGATACATAGCATACTCTCACTAAATGCCAGCACATTTCGTGTTGCATCTATATAACATGCAAATATACACTTTGAGGTTTTTTCATAATGACCTGTGTGCTGTGCATTTAATAGAAGAATTTCCCAGGGCTGTGAGTTTTAAAAACTGTTTGCCTGTTTGCTGCAAAAACTTTGGGGTAGTTAATAAGACGTAATTTCCTGCTCAAGGACCAACAGAATTAAAAGGGTAGAAAACAGAAAATTTTAGAATATATTTGAATCATATTGTACCTCCATTTTTGAAATACATACAGGGTAGAGACAAGGGTTATATTAAAGATGAATGGAGAGCTCTCTCTGAGCCCAGCGAGGCCTCCACTGGGCATGTGGCGCATACCTGGGAGTTGATGGATAAGTGGGAGCATACACTAGTCACCAGGAGAACAGGAAGCCCAGGAAGAAAGAGCTGTGAGGTGAGCAAACCAGAACACTTGGGAAATCGGGCATGATTTCGCATGCTGACCATCTAATTTAGCTTCCACTCCCAGGAAAATGTCTTAGGACTTCAGTGTACAAAGCCCTAATCAGACTCCTCTCATCCAGTCAGCCATTTCTTTTCTCAGGGTCCCTTTCTTTTTATGCTATTGCTTACTATTGTACTCGGGGTTTACAAGGGAAAAGATTTAATACAGGACACATAATTTATAGGATTATTCTATAATAGTCATCCAAAGAGTCAAATGGAAAAGAGTCCAGGAGATCTGTCCACTCACTAGAGACCCCAAGAATCCAGCTGAGGGTCTGGATCCCATGGCAATGTTCTGAACAAGTCCAGCTAAAGACCTAGAGCCCATGTCAACATCTCATGCAAGTCTCTATCAAGGATCTACACTGGGAAGGCCCAAAGGTCAGTGGTGGAAGCTAGAAATTTTGCATCAGTGAGATGAAGGATCTGTGCCAGCAGGCTGAGGGATCTGCACTGGAGCCAGGAAGCAGTGCTCAAAGTAAGGACCAGAGCTCCCCCAAGAAAGTTCAGCTATCCTTAGTGACGTCCAGGACCTGAGCTCCTCTGACGATGAGAACAGCTGAGTTCTCACATTAGGAAAACCAGTGTGAGAGGCTCCTTCAGGAGAATCAACAGTGCACCATCTTCCCCTCCAGTTCTCCTTTTATGCTATTGGCAACAATCCTCAGATGGGCCTTCCCACCCAGCACCATGCTGATTCAGTTCACCTGAGTGTTACAAGTTAACCACCAATCCACGACATTTACTTAAAAGCCTTCTCTCTCTTCTCACTTGATACTTTCTTGATTTTCTTCTTTTATGAAAAGTTTGAGAATTTCCTAAACAGAGAAATTCTCTGTTCCCACAGAGCTTTTTGCCCATGTTTATTAGGTTTACAGATAAGGGAGGAGGAATACTGAAGAAAATGAAGGAATCTGGGCAGGAATCTGGGCAGGACGTGGGAATCATTTCAAGGACTCCTCCAAGTAATATTATTTTAATTTAGGAGAACTATGTTATCTCCAGGGGTGAGATGCCTACAGCCATAGTCTCCTTGAAGTTAATAGGGATAGGAGCCAGGCATCCTTGGTTGTGGTCACTGCAGCCTTGTCCTTGAGGCATCACAGCATCACAGGCCAATAACAGGCCTCAGCAGTGACCAGCGACCCATAGAGGTTCATTTACTATGAATCAGCTGCCCATCTGCAGACAAGGTGCCTAAAACTCAGACAACTGCCAAATAAATACAAAAAGCCAATTGGTTAATATTAAATCCTGCTGAGAGCCACTTTGCAGTGGTCCCAAACAAGGAGATGGCAGACTGAAGAGCCCAAGTTTTGGACAGTGACAACCTCAGTTCCTGTATCCACTTCCTGTGGTGTTGTACAGGTCACTCTTCATTCTGTACTTCAGTTTTCTCAGGTAGGAAAATGGATGCCCATGGATTAGATGACATCATTCTCTGCTGGGAAAAGTAACAATGATATGAAAAGTTAGGTAAACTCAAATGTTTGAAGATTCCTAGGATCCAAAGAAAATAAAATCCAAGGACTGCAAAAATGTGATGACCTCTGGCTCACTGAAAACAATCAGTCTTTGTATTTGATTCTACATTGATATGTCAATTGAAAAAACTCAGCTGGAGCACATTCCATGCAGTAAAATTATAATTCCTGGAAACAAACTGTCATAAATTGTGGTCATGATGATTTAAAAACTAGAAACAACACATTTAGAAAGCAGATTTAAATTCTTAATGCTTGCTACAAAAATCACCCTAAATAATAGTGTGGTCTGGGATCTACCCATAAAACAAGAGGGGTCCTTGAGAATATTTTTTTGCTTTCCTTGTCTTCTGCTTCTGCCAATGGGAGTCACCATAGTGTATTTCTGGCTCCTAGCAACTCCATCTCTGTTCCTTTTTTGGGTTTGCTTTTGCAGCTCTGATGTTGTAGCGTGGCCAACATCTCAGATAGCATGAGTAGACTCAGTTTTGAGCAATAAGGCAAGAGAAAGAAGTAAAAGTCCTGAAAGTTGTAAAAGCAGTAAATTATCTTTCATTTACAGAACCTTTCTTGGTTGTCCAGAAAATATGAAATAATCTTACCTTCCCACAGGTCCCATCAGAAAAGTACTAGAACTAAGACATAAATTTATAAAGATCACAGAGTAAAAATTACACACACAATCAATAGTCAATACCAGCAACAAACAATTAGAAAACACAGCTTAAAAAAGATTGCCATTTACAGTAGCCATCAAAAATATACAGTCCTGAGGATTAATTTCATCTTAAAATGAGTCACTTCTGGAGTGAGGGAAATGTATATTTTTATTAGCGTGGTGATTGCAGGGTTTTGACATTTATGAAAACTACTCAAAACATGTACTTAAAATATGTATACTTTATTGTGTGCAAGCTACTTTAAAAATTAAAATAGATTGATGGACTTTTTTTTTTTTTTTTTTTTTGCGGTTCTGGGGATTGAACTCAGGACCTTGTGCTTGCCAGCCAGGCACTTATTCCACTGAGCTATATCCCCAGCCCCTGGATTTTTGAAAAGCTATCTCAAAAACATAGTAAGTGAAACATACACAGAAGGGGTGACTCCATTTACGTAAAATAGGAAGAACGGATCACTCCACACAGAATACAATGATAGCTGCAAGGGGCTGGGACGAGGAGAAAGCGATGAGGACAGACTGACTAATAGGTAAGAGTGATGGAAATGTTTTGAAACCAGTGAGAGTTGGCTAAGGCGTAACACTGTGCAAGTACTAAATTTCACTGACCTTTACTTTTGAATAGCTAATTCTACATTACATGAATTTCAACTCAATAGATTTTTTTTTTTAAAGACGGTATCAAAAAGTGGACCTAAGTGTCACTTCCCACCTGTGAGCCTGAGTTCTAACTGTGGTTTAGGAGATCTTTGCTGTCTAGCTGGTCTTGCCTGAGGTACTTTGCATACTTTTCCTCATTGAAACACTATTTTAGAGATGAGCAAATGGGCTGAGAGAAGTTGAGTAACTCAACAAACTCATACAGCTGTTTATCTGTGTGACAAAGCTGGACTCTCCATCTCCTATTCCCAAAGGTACCAGGAGTTCCAGTGGTCAGAAGCTAGCTTTTCAGTGGTCTCTACAGAGGTACGGAAAGAAAGTGAATCTTATAACCCTGAAGGAGGCTGCGAGCACTAAGGAAGATGCGTCATAATGAATCCAAGGGAGAGGTGTCATAATAAATCCTTCAAACTTCTGGCCCTACAACAAGCATTGCCAACCAGCCTTGGCTACAGACTATATAAACTTGTGAAATTCCAAGCACCAGTGTTTTTCTCGATTAGGGGAAAAAAGAAATACTTCAAGTTTTTTTTTTTGTTTTTTTGTTTTTTTTCCCCTGTAATGACATAGGAAAATGACTCTAAGTAACTAATGTACAATACTTTGAGTGTTTTTGTTTTGTTTTGTGTTATTGTGGGAGGCTTGAAGGTGAATGTGACCTAGTATTTTTCTGCCCAAGTTCCTGGGAGGTTGTTTGTGTGTTTGTTTTGTTTGCGTGTGTTTGTTTTGCCTATTCCCTACAATGCTGCAATAACTGGTTAAATCCAGGCTCTTATGTGGTTTGTGCCAAGATGAAGGTTTTTTTTTTTAACTGTATCTAAATTACTTCGTGAAATAATGCTGCTATCTGCCTCCAAGCTGCTGTCAAGGTTGAGGCCAAAAGCTTAGCTACAAAAACCAGCACAAACTGAACTATAGGTCTCCAAGGAAATAGTGGGGCAGAATTCCTCTCTGGGGATAAACCTTGGTAGACATCTGATTTCATATTTCCCTCTAAATGGCATAGGTGTTACCCCTACAAAATATGTTTCCTAGTCAAATTCTAATTCTAGAGAGAATCGGAAGTCCTGATACCATATACTCCAGTTCTCATTCAATTTCTAATCTCCAAATAAAATGTGAAGGAAACAACTCAGCTTTCTTGAACTACCCAATAGGATCCTTAGCATAAAATATTGTCCATTTATTTAGCAATCAGTCTCTAGATGTTTGTTAAGTCAAGGGAAGCACATACATAAAAAGCCATTAAGAAAAACCCTTGGTAAGGAGTGAAAACTTAGAAACAGATTTACATAACTCAACAACATCGCAAGTATTACTGTCCAAATGTGAACTTGTAGTACTTGGAGGGTCAGTGGTGGTGTATCAATTTTATTTTCATTCATTCTTAATCCACTCAGCAATCTTTTACCAAGTAGCCACAATATACAATATGCCATTCATTGCTCTGGGCCTCACAGTTCTGAACTGAATAAATTTGTATGCACAAAGAGGTTTTATGGACAACTTACATACCACATGTGCTAGATGTTCTCTCTTGATCTCCAAAGATATATTATCCACCATTTTAGCTCTGCTCTATGGCCTACAAAGCTCACCTTTGATAAACTTACACACATGAATTTTCATCCCAAATCTCTTCTCGAAGTGGCTCAATATACTGTTTAAATTCCCTGACCAATATCCTTTATAAAATAGTGAAATGACATGCACATTCCTATTTTAATATTTACTTTACTTAAATAATATCCACGAGGTTATTTCCTTACATATCACAATGAAGACAATCTACTGATACATCAGCTTTCATGCTTTGCCTTAGATTTTACAAAGGATGTCATTTGCCACTGTGATTTATTGTTGTTGAAATCATTTTTGCCAGAAAAATCTTTTAAAAATCTGGACACACTTTTATAGATAAAAAGCTCATTGTGTAGTTTAATCTTCTTTCAACCTTTAATTAGTAATTATCTTAAATATGAGTATATTTGCTATTATTAGTAGTACTTTATGTTAATTACCTCTACACAATATTTAGTCATAATTTCATCATTTAAAAATAAAACGCTTGCATGGGTTGCTTATTTTATTTTTTTAAAATTTAGTTTAAAAACTGAAGGAAGGAGAGCATATTAACAAACAGATGTCCATTCACAAAGTAGCATAAGAACAATACAAGCAATATGGAATTACAGACAAACTGGTAGGAAATTAACAATGGTTGTTGTATTACATATTGACATCTTCAAAGTGGTTTCTCAGGAAAACAAATAGAGACATACAAAATTGATCAAATAATTAATCATTAACTGATCCTTTCAGTAAAGTGATAGAAGTCAGTAGTACAACTATGTTAGCTGTCCTGTGTGCATGGGTTGTTTAATTCAAGAAAAGCTTTTCATTTCACCTCAGTGGAATTAAAATGGCTACATCAAAATTATAGATTTAAAATATCTTGCCTTAACTCTTTAAGAAAGATACTTGTGGTATATACACACGATGGAGCACTACTCGGCTAAAACAAGAGCTAGATTTCAGTTATTTGTGGGAAAATGGATGGACCCTGAGGTCGTAGTACTTTGTAGAATGAAACAGACACAGAAGCTTAACTGTCACCTGGCTTCGTTTATATGAGAAACCCAAAATATAAGTAATTTAAAGAGCAAAATAAAAGATAATAAGAAAGAGAGATAGAGCCATGGATCTAGGAATGGGGGAGGGAAAGTAAAAAACGGTTAAGATGAGATGTGTCACTTGTGCCACCTCCCCTAGATGAATGTATTAACTTTGTATCACAAACATGTACTGTTAATGAAATAAAAATTGTCTGAGAACGTAAAAACATCTAGCTTTGTGTTATGCAGATTTCTGGATTTATACACTTATAAAAGCACTTATCACGGTGCATTGAGACTCACCTCTGCCTCACTAGGCAAAACATGAGCCCCTTGAGAGTGGAAATGAGGGCTGCTAAAGGCTTGTCCAACCTGTCTTGGGTGGTGATAAATAAATATACGTCGACTGTAAAGTCATAAATGTTTTAGTTTCCTTTATACATCTAATGTGTGTGGTTTTTTAGGTGTTTCACTGAAGAAGTGACCTGAACAGTGTTGTCAACATCCTTTAAAGCAGGAAATCTGAAGTGCGGCCCTGGTACCCGCTAACTTTGGTTAACTCTATGCCTACTCTTCTCACACTTTGGTTCATTTCTTCACACCCCTTTCTAAGATGGTAGGCAGAGGTCCTGTGGTGGTCATCGAGGGATACCATTCAGTCTCCCACCCTAGGTATTCCAGGGGTCAGTGTCTCATGCTAGGGGTGTTATTCCAGCCAGCCAGGATTGGCAACAGCTGATGCAAGCAATGAGTAAGGAAAAGGAAGAACACGGGGAGAAAGGAAAGAAAGAAAATACCCCATGTGTCTGTATTCATTTGCTTACTGTAAATTCCAAGAAGGCAACAAACATACCTAGAACACTGCCTGGCTCGGTAGGTGTTCAATAAATGTATCTAATAACATACTCAAGGAGACCTAAGACAGGACATTTGGATTTACTGAGAATCACAATTTGGCAGGTTTAGCACTAATCACTTCAGCGTATGATCTCAACTTGAAGATGATCCTCAAATCATCTTTATGAGGTAAATACTATCACTGCACTGGTTTACAGAGCAAGAAATGGAGCCCTACTGCTGCATATAGGCTGTTAGTAACTCTTCATAGACCAGGCATCATGGAGAAAAGATCACCTAGAGTGAAAAGGAATTCAGAGGTGGTCTAACCCAATGCACACTTTACTGAAGGAGGAAAAAAAAAAAAAAAAAACAGAACAAAACCAAGAGGCTGAAGTAACTTTGCCAGTCTCACAGGAGTTAGGGTTGGAGGCTGGATCTGCACTCAGCTCTCCCACCTCAGCTGAGGATCTCTTTGCTCTGTGCTGATAGCTCTTCCCATTCCTGTCTTGTTACCAGCCACACAGCTGACTAGCCCCAAAGAGAACCAATACTAAGTGCCCTTTCAATATGTTTCACAACCACCATCACACCACTTGCCTACAGACCTTGATGTTATGGATTTGATTTGTCTACCCAGGAGTGGCCTTGCCTCCAGATAGCCTTATATATGGCCTTGAAGACTGTGGGACTTCTACATTTGACAGCAACATTTACCAAAGGACAGAAAGCGCCCTTTTTCTTGTTTTAACTTGACCCCATTATTCATCACATATATTTTCTTCTTTCTCTGAAGTATAACTGAGTAGTTTATGACAGGATTTAACATTTAAACCCATAATATAACAATCCCTCTTTGTCCCTGTGCCTTGACAATCTGTCAAATAAGGCTAATGTGGATTGCTAAAAGCATGGTTATGTTATTAGATAATTCCTTGGTTTAACTTTTTGTGTCCATGCATGTTGCTGATGGCAGAATCAACAACAGTAATGGGGATCAGGAAGCAAAGGAAAGGAACCTGCAAATATGAACTTGTACTTCTGATGGGCACCGGTGTTTATTGCTCTGGGGCTACTGTCTGGATTCCTGAGCTGAGCATCACAGTGGACCTCACTACTCCTTTTCTGTGTCTTAAGTCAACATTTCCTGATTGTCCTTACTTACCTCCTTCTGTACTGACCTGAGAAAGAGAGATGGCTTATCTTTCAGAACTGTATAATATTTCCATGTTTATGATACATGAGGCAAATTGGGCACCTTATCAAGCAAATGAGTAAGTAAGTGCAAAAGACTTTGGTTATGATGAATTCACACCCTCATCCTCTCCTGGTGGGACAGGTACGAGGTCCTCTAACCAGCTTCCCTCTCTCCCAGCTCCAAAACATCATCTCAAAGTGGTTTTTCCAGGACATAAATCTGATCATGTCACTTCCCTGCTGAAAACTCTCCATGTGACTTTAACCCTACAAAATGAATGTCAGCACAGCAACATGGCAGACACAGGCACTGGACTAGCTGCTTCCAACCTGCAAAGCTGATGTCTCCGTTTTACACCACAAGCGTTCTCCTCCAACATCTGTCTACTCATTTCTCAACAGCACAGCCTGTTCCTTTGCAAGGATAACTCTCTAGCTCTTTCTCCACCTTATGATCTCCTGACTGCACTAAAAGATCTAGGGTGGTAGTCCAATCCCCTGGGACTCCATCAAGACTTTTGCAGGTAAAGTTAGTAGCACATTTCTTTCATTAGAACATTCATAACATGAAATTAAGTTATCTGGCTCCTTATTTACCTGACCTATTGGTTACTTTACTTTTTTTTTTTTTTCTTTTGGCGGTACTGGGGATTGAACTCAGGACCCTGCGCTTGCTGGGCAGGTGCTTATTCCACTGAGCTATATCCCCAGCCCCCCTACCTGACCTATTGGATTTTCCTGAGAAGCAGATCATTTCCTAGGGTGTAGGTGCATAGTGGTGAGTGAAATAGATACACTTGCTACTTTAATGGGGCTTATCATAAACAAACTGTTGAATACCAACACTGTATTTCCCCTTCTTTCCATCCTATAACTCCCTGCCCCCTGCTCAAAGGGGAGCACTTTATCTTATGCTTACTTTTCACCCTAGTAATTATATAAAATATTTATCGAATGAATGTTCATTCTATTCAAGGCACTAGGTTGAATTCTATATGAAACGAAAAGATGAAGCACTCCTCATGAAGACATTCATTATCCACACTAACATGTGGCCCTTTTGCATAAAAACATTCTGAAGGTATCCCACTGGAAATCAGTTATGTCCATGGTTACTGAATTTTTCACTTAGTCTCCCTTTACCACACCTGTTAAAATTTTGCTATTCTGATTGCCCTTTCTTATAAATCCATAAGACCAGTACAAAACCATGTTTTGATACTGCTTGGTTTTGTTTTTTTTTTTCTGTACTACTTTTCAGAAATAGCATAGATCCTTAGTTGGGGCACAATTAAATGCATTCATTGATGAAAATGTTTTTAATATTTTCTTTTTCTAAATGTTTGGTACCAGGAATCGAACTCAGGACTTTGAGCTTGCCAGGCAGGCGCTTTGCTGCTGAGCTATATCCTTGTCCCTCACTGATCCGAATTTGACATAATATGTGAGAGTGTTTCATGGTAGATCAGAGTAAGTAGACACTCTTAAGTGGGAGACTCTCCTACCAGTAGCTCTCCCATCATATTGTCTTAAACTGAGAAGTGCTTCTTACTGACATGGTAATAAATGTGTTTCCAAAGAGGTCTAAAATCTAAAGAAAAAGTCAACAGAGGAACAAAGGGAATCTGAACAGAATAGGTATCCGAACCTCACAGGGGATAATGGTACTTCTTTTTAAACCTTGAAAATAATTTCAGAGCAGAGAAAATATCAATCGGGAAGGATTTAGGAAATCTACTTGGGATTCGGAAGCCAGGCTCAGATTTGGGTATGAAAAGATCAATAGAATGTGGCTCTGTTCTACCCAGTATGACCTGAACACAGGCTACAGTAATAGAGAAGTGTTTAGCCTCAGTCATGGTGAAAATGTAACCCTAGACCAAATGTTTCTCTGTCTTCCCTAATAAAACCAACTGAGCAAGATCTAAAAGGATCAGACCACTTTGTGAGAAACTGAAGCACATCTCAAGACAGAGCTCAAAATATTTTTCAGAATATAAAAATATCTAACACCCTCCAAGGCAAGAGTTACAGTCTGTGATCCAGTACAAATGTACCACAAAGGCGAAGAAGCAAAACCAAACAAACCTGATAGGATAAAGGTAAGTTAATCATAAAGAGCCCAGGAATGCCACCAAGGATAGAATTAGGAGCCAGTGATATCATTAGATAGTTACTGTTATCGTATCCTGCATGGTCAAGAAAGTAGAGAAAGACTAGACATCCTTGATGTCCCTTGGTTTGTGGCAACAGAGCTCCACACTCTGCCTCTGTCTCCACAAGGTTCATCTCTGCTGCTCTGTCTGTGTTCACTGTTCTTGTGAGGACATAAGTCACTGGATTTGGGCTCACTCTAGCCTTCTGTGATCTCAGTTTAATTTAGCTAATTGAATTTGCAAAGATTTTATTTCCAGATGAGGTTTTAGATAGACCTGAATTTTGCAGAGGTATTCTTCAACCTAGGAGTGTATAATATGGGAAAAGATGAAATTGGATTTCTGCCTAGCGCTACGCATAAACAATGATTTCATTTGCATCAAGGATGTTATGTCAAAAATATAACTTGTGGATACTTTGTAGTATATATAAATGAATAATTTTAGGCTGTAGAATAGAAAACAATTTAAGCAAGATACACTTTTGGCTACTCCACCAAGAAATGTATATTATACCAAAAAACAACGTATATGATCATCTCAGAAGACGAAGAGGGAAAAACACGTAACAATAATCCAACATCCATTCCTGAAAATCTCAGAAAACTAAGACCGAAGAGGTCTCCCTCAATCTGATGAAGGGCATCTATGAAGAATGCATGAGTAATGTTACAGTTGATGGTAAAAGTCTTAAGGCCTTTCCCTTGAAGTTAGGAACAAGGCAAGGTTGTATCTCCCCCCATCGCACTTGTATGTAATGTTCTTCTGCATCTTCCTCCTACAGAACACACAGCCCCTTCAGAATGGCCGGTAGATCCTTAGCCACGCCCTCCATTCACTACTGGATTCAGGAATTCTCTATTGCTTCCTCCATCACCCTTGAGTGTGCAGCAGACCGTGATGTCACCTTGAGTTCTTTCCCCATGGATAACGTTTCATAATTTTCATTTATTGGCTTGCATAGTCTATGAGTTTTGTAGTCTCTAGAGTTTACCCTGAGAATCAAAGCAGTAGAGCCTTCTGTTCTGCAGTCCTAACAATTTATCTGGGAATTATTAAAATTAAGTATTCAATAATCAACATGCCCTTTCATTCCCCAACCTCTGCCAAAACAATTCAATCAAGGAAATACAATGTTGGGCCCCTCCTAATGATTCTAATGTCATTTCTAATATTTTTTATCTGTTTATTAAATATATGCTTCCTTTGGGGAAGAAGTCTAACTCTTATTCCATCTGTTGCACATGTTACAGACACATAATGACTTGGGTCCTCCAGCATTTAGGCCTTTGTATTTTAAGTTAAACTTGGAGGAAAATACAACACAAATGTAGCACTGTTCCTCTCTCTAGCATATAACTCTTGCAATTAAAAATCACAGTGTTCAAGATGTGTCTCCGTTATTGATTCACAAACATTACATAAGAGCCTAAAGTCCAAGTATTTGATAACTTATTCTCTCTAAATTACTCCTCATTATTTTTGTCAATGCAGATGAAAAACTATTGCCACAAACCAACTGGTGAATAAAGGAAAAGTCCTATAAGAAAAGTAAAAAAATGCATAATTAAAATCAAAATAGTTCCCTTTTCTAATTACCTAAAGTGATGAATGCAATATGTTGAGAAATGTTTCTCCCCTCAGTGGAACAGATTAATAACAAGCTGAAAGCTTCTACACAGGCCCCAAAAGGACAATAAATACACATAGTACATATACACATATATAACACACCATGAAATTTATGACAGATTTATTGTAAGTATCCTATAGGTAAAATACATAGATAATGGCAATTGTGAAGATTTTTTTCACAAATGAACTCTTCTTTCTCAAGTGTTTTTGTCTGAAGGCTGACTTGGGTAAATTATGAAAGCTGGCTGGTATCTAATTTGAGGCACCAGGAAATGTTATTCAGATGTGCTAGAAAATGAGAACAAATTATTAAAACATTATTTTATGGTATGGTAAAATAACCCAATTAAAACCATTCTCCGGGAGGGGGAGCTTAACTTCCCTCCACTCCTTGCATGTGTGCGGTGCTAGATGATGCAGTTCTGCAAAGTAGAGTGTGTGGGGGTGGGAGGGGGTGACTTTACAACAGAGAAGAATGACATTGTTCCTGGCATCAGCACTAACAGCATTAAGGTAGCATGTTGGTTGCATGTGTCTGCCCTCCATGTGATGGAGTGAGAATGGCATTTTACCTCTGAAGTTTTCTTCCCTAAAAAAATGCACAATCCCAGGCTAACTGTGCATCAGTAAAACAACCAAGCAAATCATGTCCTAATGGATCAGTGCTCCTCAAGACTGCTAAGGTCCTCACAAACAACAACAGCAAAAATCTGAGAAACTGCCACAGAGGAAGCTAAAGATAGAGGACATTTAAGGGTAATGTGATATGATATTCTAGATGAATCCAAGGATGTACTAGGAAAAGCTAGTGGAATCCAAATGAAACAGAATTCAGTTAATCATAACACAGGAATGAAAAGGTAGCAGTAATATACCATTGTTGCTTTCTTGTGACAAATGTACCATCTTGATGCATGATATTAACCATTGAAGAAATGGAATGGGAAATATATAGGAATGCTGTAGTATCTTTGCCACCTTTCTGTACATATAAACTGTTTTGATATTTAAGAAAAAATGTATTAAAGAGTAAGTTTCTGCATGTCTTCCTAAGATCTGCTCAATGATAGCATCAACTTGCCAAAGATTCTTTTGCACAGAAGAGAAGGATTAGTGGACTAGTGAAAAGTCACAAGTTCAATCCTTCCTGGAAGCTTTCCAGTTCAGTGAGTTTAAAACTCTCTGAGCTGCTATTTTCTCCCATATAAAATGGGATTGCCAATACTTCTCCTGCCTACCTATTTTATAAGACAAGAAAAAAGAGCAAGGAGTTTTAAATTATCTACCAGTTCCATGCCAGACAACTCATCTAAAGTACTGCTGTTTACAAGCTATCTAGGTTAGGGTTTTCTGTCACAGCACCCCACACAAATCAGATAGAGACTAAAGAGACATTAGATCTCAAGACACATATCTGCATCTTCTTTAAACCTTACAATTTTACAAATCAGGCAGTATTAAACCCATTTTGCAGATCAAGAAGGCACAAAGAAATTAGATAATTTTCTTGAGGTCATATTATTAGTCAGCATCAAAAAAAAAAAAAGATTTTGAACAAAACTTCTTTCTCTCCTACATTGCTCACGGATCCCTTCTTGCCTGGATCCATTTTTGTTTTGTGGAACACAAACACAAAAGTTTCACCAACTACAACACAGCTATGCTCCTATATTAACACTATGTCCAACACAGATATCTGAAAGGCCAGGTGAATGACCAAGCACAAATGTCCTATTGATCAAAGAACTGATTGGAAGAAATACGTTCAAAACATCAGGCGCTGCATCTCCTGTTGAGCTGTTGGGTCCCTCTTCCTATATCTTCAGGGCCTGTCTGGGAAATGTTCTGTCTGCCTCTTGGCACCTTGGCAGACTCCCCCTTTTTGCTGAAGAATGCTTTGTATCCACACTATCCAGGGCAGAAGCCTGAGAGGCATACTGCTAATGTTATGTGATAATAGTGTATCAAATTCATATTGCCAGTTTTGCCAAATGAAATTTAATTAAGCACAAAAGTGGTTTACTGCAATGAAATCCACGTGTTCTCTAAAGCTGGGCATGCCTGTGGGTACTTGGAAAATACTCCAAATGCATGTTATTACAAGAACTTTGTTATCGGCCAGAAACAAATCTTTAGATCCTAAGTATAGGTTTTGAAATATGCGAGCATCTTGGAACCTCACTGTTAATGTGTCAGTTTATCTGCATGAAATAAACAATATTTTGTGTCCAGGCCAGGAAACAATCTACCCCCTCACTAATGAAAATACAACAGACCTTGCTTTTCTCGCAAATCCAGACCAAGTTTTCCAAAGATCTACACAGCTAAGAAACTTGTTATGATCATTTTCACTCTAAGGGCATTATTTGCCTTTGAATACAAGCATTTGTTTTGGATTCATAAAAGGATCCTGAGTGCTTTAATCCAAAGGACTACTAAAAATCATCCTACTCAATCTCTTCTATTGAAAGTAGTGACATGTAGGCCCTGGTGGGTGATGAACCTAGGGTGGCACAGGCTGTTAATGATCGGGCTGGCACCATAACCAAGTTCCAGCCTGGTGGGATATGGCTCATGCAGTTAGCTCAGTTTCATGTAGGAGACCTATTAGATTACTTGTGTCCCAAAGAATCCACAATACATATGTGACTTTTCAAATTCATGCATCTGGTGGAGAATGAATAACCAGAACCTAACCAGGGGAAGCAGCTGATGTACCCAGAATGAAGATCATTTTAATTTCAAAGGGGAAAGGCATTGTGTTCTCCAAAAATACCAATGTCATAAAAGACATAAAAAGACTAAGAAAATATTCCAGAAGAAAGGAGACTGCTCAGGCTGAAAGTTTATGTCCTCCAAAATTTCGTGCTTTGAAATCTTAACCCCAAATGTAATGGTATTATGGTTTGGGACCTTTAGGAGTGATTACATCATAAGGGCAGAGTCATTTGATATAAGTTCCCAAAGTTCTAGGGAGCACCATTGCCCCTTCTGTGATATGAGAGTGTGCAGTCCTTAAGTTAGGAAGCAGGCCCTGAGCAAAACCTAAACCAGACAGCAGCTTGGTCTTAGACTTCTCAGTGTCCAGGGCTGTGAGGACTAAAGTGCTGGTGTTTACAAGCCATCTAGGCTAGGGTTTTCTGTACAGCACCCCACACAAATCAGATAGAGACTAAAGAGACATTAGACCTCAGTACATAATTAGATAGGAGGAAGTACTGTAACATTATTGGGTCAGCTGATAAGTAGAATATTGACCAAAAATAGGATAAAAGTATTGGGTCACTGTTGGACTTACTGAGGTTGAAAACTACACCTAGGAAATGGCTAGTGAAACGTTTAGGGATAAATGAACAGGACATGCAACTCACTCTTAACTTTGTAAAAGAAAAAAAACTACAGCATGTGGTGAGATGGCTGAGCAAATAAAGCAAAACATCAACAATAGGTGAAACTGGATACAAGCTATAAGGGTGCGCTCTATTTTTGTAACTTTCCTCTGTAAGTTTGAAAATACTCCAAATAAAATACGTTTTTCAAAAAAAAATTTTAGCCATGCAAATGATTACCACCAGGCCCACAAAGTTATAACCACATTCCATTTAAGAGCAATAGAGGGCATTTTAAGAACATCTCCAAAAATATGCAGTAGAGGCTTTGAAAATCTCTATGACATCCTTCATGCACATTTACCACAAAACCAAAATGTCGCTAAATACAAGCAGTGACCAGGATCACCTCAGAAGGCCTCCCGGCTTGGTTTATGACTTGATTTGAGGCTGGGCCCCCCCTACCAGTGAGTCTGCTGTTATTCAGTCATTTCTTAAGATATTTCATAGTGGAAAAAATAACTGTTATCTTAAAAGCTGCAATGAAAAAACTGATATCTTTGAATGCAGCAAAAGTATTAACTCGTGTTTTCTCTTTAGAACAAATTGAAAGTTAGGGTTGCAGTTCTGAATAGAAATAGGAGAATGGGCCACTCTGGTTATAATGAGGAAGGATGATCACTGTTCCCTGATGGCTTGAACAATGAGGCTTATGACAGAATTCCATACACGCTTTCCTTATTTATACCAGCCCAGAATAGCAATGCCCTCTGTCCTTTCTGATTGTGCCATCTGATTATGGTCACTGCCTGTCAGCTGTCTGCTCCCTGAGTCCATGCCAGCCTGATTGTCCACAGAGGGCAATTTACACACAAACCAGTTGACTTTGGTGCTCTCCATGGATGGTAACAAGCTACCACCCCATATCTGTGGGTACCTGGAGATCATACTAATCGATGTTCTCTCTTAGTGAAGGGTAGCTTTACTAAGTCATTCACAGACAGATATATATTGGTAGATGCTATCCACATTGTTTGGACATCATGGCATGTGCCCTCTTGAGCAGACAAAAACTATGCCTGAGGTCATACCCTCACAAAGCTTTTACTTGACTTAGAATCACAAGGACCAAACAAGGCACAGGCAGCTACACAAGGTTGTGCATCACAGAGCCCCCAAACTTCTATATACAATGGATTTTGCTGAGCACAGCAGCCAGGCAGAGCAGAGGAGCAGAGAAGTCTTCACCCTCATCATCAGCCCAATGCGATTAGCAGCCTAGGTGTGCTGTGCTGTCTTACTCATTGGTATTTGTACCTGCTGTTCCTCTGCTTAGAACATTCTCGCCTGCTACACGTTCACCATCTGATGTCCTCTTTCCCACCACCAAAAGTCCTTCTTTTCTTTGATTAAACTCTCATTTCTAATCAGATATCATCACTGCTGGAAAGGTTTCCCCAACATCCTCTCTGCTGAGCCAGATTAGAGGACTTTCTTGTGTTTTCCCATTGGCCCACACATTGAACCAGTAAAGCCTTTGTCACCTTGTTTAGTCCATGGTTATCAGGCAGGCTCTAATGTTGGACTGTCTGGGTTCAACACTTATAGGCGCAGAAATGTAAGTCAAGCAGAGTGAGTACCACAGCCACACTCTATCTCCTATGGTGTATTAGCACATGGCTTCTCAAGCCAGTTCACTGAAGGATATTGTCCTTACTTCACAGATGATGAAAATGAGAAGGGTGGAATACCTACCTCAGTGTGACACAGGTGGGAAGAAGAGACTTTCAAAGCCACACCTGGTGGATATGGAAAACATCAGTTTTAAACACCAAGCTGACTGCTTTAGGAACTTTGATAAGCTGATCCTGCCCCCACACATGAGCTTAGGACCAGGCAGAGACCCGGACAGCTTTACGGGCCTGGGGTCCACTCCCCTCCTCTCTCCTCCTCCCCCTTCCCCCGTTGGAGCTGAGCTGAACCTCAGACAGCTTCAGGAACTCCAGTGAGCCAACCTCACCTCTACCCCACCAACTCAGGAGCCTAGGGGAGCCCCAGAGAACCTCAAGGGCCTTGGGTGCTCCTCCCTGCCCCCACCCCACATCCTCAGGGGAGTGCAGCTGAAACTCAGACAGCTTCAGTGGCCTCAGTGACTGCACACTTACCCTCCTACTGGTGTGGGAACCAGACAGGGCAGTGGCAGTGTATGGAGACATGGTGACTACCACCCACCCACTACTGCACCCCAGTGGAAACAGGACTGAAACCTGGACAGCTCTGGGAAGCCCTGAGTGGAAGCCAAGCTGAGCCAGAGATAGCTGAGGGAGCATTGGGGATCACACCCTACCCGCGCGCGCGCGCACACACACACACACACACACACACACACACACCATTGAAGGCGTCACACCAAGCACCAGGGACCTTTGGGTCCTTGCCCAACATCATCCAGGGAGTGAGGCTGAGCTCCAGAGAACCTCTGCATCTTTAAAAATGACAAAATCAAGTAGCAAAATGCAACCTCAGACCTCTACCCTACCCAGAACAAGTCCAGGAGATATCAACACAGACGAGCTTGGAAGTTATACACCTGAAATTTCTGAAATGATACCAGCTGAAGTAAAGAAGCAATTCAATCAGGTCATAGAAGACATCAGATCAAACATAATGTCTGAGGTAAAAAAAAAGAAATGACAACAATAACGAAAGAATTGCTTAGCACATCTAAAGAAGACATGGAAAGAAATAGAGGAGCAGAGTAAATTAACGGAAACCTTGAATGCACAGTATAGGAAACAACAAGAATGCATAAAGCAGATGCAAACAGGTATCCAGGAAATCGAAACTTCCACCAAAAGCTGATAAAACCACTTGGACAAACGTGAAGACAGGCTTTCAGACCTTGAAGACAGCCTTGCTGTGAATGACCATGAAAGGAAGGATCTTTTAAAAATAACAAGAATGCAACAAATAATAATTTAACAGCTGCAAGATGAAGCAAAGAAAAGCAATATAAGATTAATAGGTATCAATGAAACAGCAGGTGTCAGCACAAATGATATAAAAGGACTATTTGCAGAAGTATTAGCAGAAAATTTCCCAAGCATGGAAAAAGAATTGGACACTTGGATAAATGAAGCATATAGAACTCCAAGTAGACATAATCAAAATAAATCTACACTCAGACATATAGCGATCAAGATTCCAGAAATTCAATGAAAGAACAGAAATTAAAAGCTGTGAGAGAAAAGAAACAGATCCCCTATAAAGGAAAGTCCATCAGAATCATGGGAGATTTCTCAACACAAACCATCAGGTCAAGAAGAGCTTGGACTGAAATATTTCAGGTCCTGAAAGAAAACAACTTCCAACCCAGATGGATGTACCCTGCAAAACTATCCTTCAAAATTAATGGAGAAATAAAATATTTTCATGATAAAGATCAACTGAAGAACTTCTTGAGTGCCAAAGCAACCCTATAAAGAGTTCTAAAAGATACTCTGCAAAGAGACAAAAAAGACCACAACTTTAAGAACAACAACAGAACAGAAACACCAAGCAGAACAAGCAATTAAACAGAGGGAAACAAGAAGAACCAATGGCAGGAAAACAACATGACAAAGATAAACCAATACATACCACTTATAACCGTCAATGTAAATGGACTCAATTCATCAACCAAAAGAAGCAGGCTGGCAGATTGGATCAAGAAGCAAACTCCAATATACTGTATACAAAAAATACATTTAACTCAAAAGGAAATCCATAGACTGAAAATTAAAGGATGGAAAACAATACTCTGTGTGATAGGTACCCAGAAAAAGGCAGGTGTTGTTATTTTGTTCACAGACAATGGGAACTTCAAACCTAAAACAATTAAAAGAGATAAAGAAGGTCACTACATGCTTGTGAGTGGAAAACTTCAAGAGGAAGAGATAACAATCATAAACATCTATGCACCAAACACAGGAGCACCCAAGTTTATAAGACAAATTTTAACAGACATGAAAAATGAAATAAGCAACAATACAGTCATAACAGGGGACTTCAATACCCCATTGTCACAAAGAGATAGATCAACTAGACAAAAAATTAGTGAAGAAATAACAGAACTAAACTAAACATGTGAACAAATGGACTTAGTAGACCTGTACAGAGTGTTCCACTGAACGGTATCTGAATATACTTTCTTCTCAGGGGCATATGGGACATCCTCTAAAATACACCATATGCTAGCACATAGAGCATGCTTAAGGAAACACAAAGGAGTTGAAATTATCTCATGCATACTATCAGACTATAGTGTAATGAAACTGGAAATTAATGACAAAGGAAATTGCAAGAACTCCATAAACACATGGAAATTAAACAGTACCCTCCTGAACAATCAATGGGTCACAGATGAAATCAAAGAAGAATTTAAACACTATGTACAATCAAATGAAAATGTAGACACAACTTATAGGAACTTGTGGGATGCAATGAAAACAATCCTCAGAGAGAAATTTATAGCAGTGAATTCCCACCTCAGAAAAACAGAACAAGCACAAATAAATAATCTTATGCTGCACCTCTAGCTTCTAGAAGAAGAAGAACAAAGCTCAGAGCAGAAATTAATGAATGGAGACTAAAAAACAACACAAAGAATTAATGAATCAAAGAGCTGGTTCTTTGAAAAAGTAAATAAAATGGATAAACCTCTAGCCAAGCTTATTTTAAAAAAAGGAAAGAAAAAAACTGAAATACATGCAATAAGGAATGAAAGAGATGAACTCACTACAGATCCTACAGAAATTCAGAAGATCATCAGTACCTACTTTGAAAGTCTTGAAGTTCCGGGGAAGATGGCGACCAGGTGAGCAGCAAGGGAGCGAACCTCCTTAATAAACACCGCCAGCTCGAGACAGACTTGGCGAGCGTGAATGCTGGGACCTCGGCTAGGAAGTTTAAACTGGGCGTACTTCTCTGAGATGCCGGGGGAGATGTGGTAGGGCGGACCAGGCTGCCGGGGCGAGACGTGGGAAAGCCCCAGACGCTGGGAGCCAGGGACGATCCGCGCGGGGAAGAAGCTTGGCTCGGTCCAAGCGCAGTGGGAGCGCGGCCGCCTCGGTCCCTCCCGCCTCCCGAGCCGGTGCAGCTCTCCGGCGACTCCCGACAGAGATCGGCTCTCTGGCGGCGCAACGCCCAGCGGTTTCACGTTTCGTGCGCATCGGGCGGGCTGCACAGAAAGCCCCAAAGGATAGACTGGCACCTTGGAACCTTCATGCCTGCAGGGACTCCAATAACTGGTGAGATATCGGCGCTCGCGACCAGATCACCGAGTGGGGGAGGAGATCCATCCCTATACCTGCAGGGAACCCTGGGAGGGTGGGGGAGCAGTCTTACACACCTCACCCAGGTCACTAGGTAGGGAGTATCT
>PVLD010011922.1:0-62799 GCA_004027595.1 Dinomys branickii | reverse complement strand
AAACCCTCGGAAAGTCTAAGCAGAACCTCCTCTGGAGGAGGGGATCGCAGATCTGACATGGCGCAGTTGGAGGGAGACGAGATAGAGAGGGAGGAGGTTGCCGCTCCAAGCACACCCCTGGCCCACGCCCTCGTTTCGGCATTCGTAGCTTCAGCTTCGGAGACCCATTGCCCAGCTGCAAGGGGTGGGGAACGGTAATCCTGGAGCCACATGGTCTGGACCCGCCCCCACCCATAGCACGACGACAGGGTGGAGCCAGGCGGTCCGCTGTGAGCATATGTGCTTTCCCACCTCCAACCATGGCAGTTTGTATACACCCCTGTATGTTATAGTATAGTCTGAGGCAGCTATATCTCCTCCCAAGGTGAGAGTCCAAGGATATAGATAAACCCAGAAGTACAGTTACTATCACAGGGAAGATGACTGATTGAGTGGTAGGGCAACGGAGATGAGGGAGGAGAAAAAATGAACTGATCAAAAGGGCCATCATCTGTGTAACCTGAGTAACAAAGATGAAGGTAACATTATGTAGGACAGCATCCAGAGCTAATTCCCTTCTATGTTCTCTATAATTCTGTATTTCCTCAGGCGTTTTTGTATTAGCAGAAATGAAGATAACTTTATATTATACAACATCCAGTGCAAATTCCCTACTATCTTATCTATAATTTGATATTTCCTTTAATGTTTTTGTGTTAACTAATGTGAAGATAACTATGTAATACAACATCCAGTTCTAATTCCCTACTATATTCTGTATAACTTTGCATTTTCTGTATTGTTTATGGCTTTTCTGGTTCATATGTCTCCATTCTTTTGTCTTTAAAATAAAATTTAAAAAAAATAAATAAAAAAAAATAAAGATAAAAGAAGCTAAAATTTAGTTCTAATCAAATGGATAATTATGAATTCTTTCCCTATAAATATTTTAGAATTAAATTACACAAAAAAACTAAGAATATTTTCTTGGATTATTCCCACATTCACATTTAATAATTTAGTGAAATCAAGCTAATATTTATCACATATTTTATGTATGTATATCATTTTATCCACACAAATCAACATCAATTTTTAAAATTTTGTAAGTAGCATAGAGTTTTCAGATGAATAAACAGTTTATATAAATGGATAGTAGGTTTAATGCTACATTTTTATTTTGCTTTACTTTTTCAAAAAAGTGAAAGAATTATTGTATAGCTACAAGGAACTGTGACAGGCCTGATAATTTATTTTTTTTGAGTCAGGGTCTCAAGATGTAGCCCAGATTGGCCTCGAACTCACAATGTACTCCTGCCTCAGCCTCTTGAATGCTGGGATTACAGCAAAATACAAATTTTAAATAGCTACGAAACATTAATATTTGTATTTAAAAGTACAAAATATAATTTGATGTTCATATTTTCAGAGTAATATTTGAAACTACATTCATAGAATATAGCAATCAAGGAGAAATTACATTGTGATTACAGAATATATTTTAGGGATCTTCAAATTTATTTGGCATTAATGGGATGGTAAGTAGTTAGAAGAGTTCAGCATGATCCAATGTTATTCAGCATAAAGTTAAGAAGAAACAGTCTCCAGAGTGGATATGTATGAACACTGTTAAGTGATATAATAGTTTTTGACTGTCACCTTGACTGGCTTGCAAGTACTTGCTTCATCAGCACAAATACTGACACTGTTTTGCAAGACGCATGGGAGAATACAGAACTACACTTCTGGCATTATTAGGAAAGGTCATGGGCGTGTGACCCAGAGGACTATATTGGGGCCCTGGTCCCTGCTCTTTGACTGTCTGGCCCTCTGCCGTGAAGTTCGCAGTTTCCTGTTACTATGGCACTCTGCCCTGATGTTTATCCTTCAGAGCCAGTTGAACATGGACTGAAAATTCTAAATCCACAAGCAAGCCCCTCCTGAAACCTATTCTTCTTTCAATTTATATATGCCAGGTCTTTTGTCCCAGCTATGAAAGCTTGACTAACTGTAATGCTATAAATTTTATGAAGATAATCATTTGAATAAGTTCTCCATGTTTCTTCTAGGAAAAGACAAAAACATTAAATAAAGCTGTCTTCATCTTCTAAAGATTAAAAAACATGATACGTTAAAAGTCATATAATAATATTTTAGTTACTGAATTATTAATTCATAGTACTTTAACTGTACATGCTTTTTAATTAAATTTATTTTTAAACCAGTAACAAATTCAACTTATGATGTCTGATTCAAAATATATTCTTTTAGTATTATAATATCTAAGACTATATAGGAGTAATTATTTCAATATGGTATACTGCACAAAACAACAGTGCTCTCACTTACTGTGCTTCTATAGCTTTTAAGCAATTAATACTTGGGGAAGAACACATAGTGCAAAAAACACAACAGTTACCAGTTAGTTATTACAGAACTTTTTAAATTCATGCCAATTTATGATCAAATCTGAGTTGAGCAATAGCTAGTGTCCACACTGAGAAAATAAATGAAACATAGTAAGAACTTCGTTGACTATTGGGAGCGCTGAACCTTACTCTATCCCTGCAGGGAAGCATTAAATTGAACAAACTGGATGAAATACAATGATTTAATAAACAAATAGAAGTGCACGTCTTTGAAAATAATAATTCAGAGCCAGATTCATGGGTATACCACTTAAAGAGACAAATAACTTCCCACATTTATCTGTGTCTTATGCTTGGTGTGTTACTGTATATTTTTGTCTTGAAATTCTTAATACACTAATTTTTGAAGTAGAGACCCTAAACACACTGTTGCAACTGAACTGCCTAATCATATAGCAAATTTTGGCTTAATATTGTAAATCACGCTCTTTATTTCTAAACAGGGATTTGATAAAAGGAGAAAATATTGAAATGAATATGAGATGACATAGTTCTATATGAAAGACAGTTTGCTTCTTTTCTCCTTCAAAGTTTGACATTTCCAAGGGTACATTAGCAGGAGAGGTTTTGCATGACCTAACTCTAGTCTACCAAGGAACAGAAAGCCAATAAAATGCATTAATGTGTCTGAATTTCTGTCTTATGCAGACATTGTGAACAATCCCCATAAAACTTACAGATAACATTCAGGAGCAGGTCTTGAGAAAGATTCACCCCCAATCCTTTCTCCTTCCACCTCTAAGCAAGAAATAGAGAATTTATGGTCAGAGTAAAGGGAAAAAGTAGGAACAAGCAGCAGGGCTATATTTCCAACTCTTCCTCAGTCCGTATGCAGGAGACTTAAACAAAAGTAGAAATTATCTCGAGAAAAACCTGGTGGACTTACATAAAAGAATCAGGTGTTCCCACTACACACAAGAGAGATCTGCCACTTGCACAGGTGGTATACAAAGATAGAGGAGAAAAATAATTTTTCCTTATAATTGAGAAATTCAAGGAAAAATTGGGAATGGACAATATAGGAAGTTCCAGTAAAAACTATTGTCTCTACTCTTAAACTGGTAAGGAGGAATCGTTCGACAGAGTTTTATTATTTTTACTAATCTTATTGACTAGTGCTACCACATAATTCCTGAACTCTGTCACTATTACAAAAGTTCCCTTGTGGAGGCAAAGAACCACTCAGGTGGATTAGTAACATAGCCTTCAATTTGGACCGAAGAATGATGGAAGTCACGGTTACAAAGCCTAGCCACTTGATTACACATTTAAAATGCAAAAACAATCAAGGCCTAAAACCATATGTTTATTCAACAACTGTACATTTCACGTTTTTGTAGAAACAAAGTTACAGAGTAAAACAGCAATACAAAAGCTATTATTTCTTTTGGAAATATTTGAAAAATCTCTTTTCTTTTTTATCAGTGCATTGGCGTGTTTATCTAAATGAAAGCTCCTTTTTAAATTTATATTTTATTTTCACATATTCACTTCATCCTTTTGCAAAAAGGATGAAATAGTAATTTCACAAATGCAAACATATGTCATGTATGTGTTCTCTGTTTTTAATTGCGGATTTTAAAATCATCTTAAAGCCTAGTATAAGAAAAGATTGTTGTGTCTAATCCTCAAACTTCTGTTAGAGTAGATCTATGATGGGGTTGCACATTGGGAAAATTTCTTACATAAACTAGTTTTATCCAAGGTTTTTCTAATACTTACCTCCAAAACTCTAAATAGTCACATTTGAAATGTCATTTGATGTAAGAGAAAGATTTTATTGAGTGTCATTGTACTTTAGGAAGCTTTAAGGTCAGCTGAGTTTGGTGTTAAGGCCAAAGTTGGTTTATCACAAAGTTTTAGTGTTAATAACCAATATATAAATATTTGAGTTATAGGATTATTCGCTTAAAAGAATGCAATTCAACAACCTAGAGTCCTATCTCTAGGTTTTCTAGATCTGTTAATATTCCAAAATCTCATCCAAAGTAAAATTCTCCCTAAAATGTATACAAGAATAATAAAAAGCAGGTAAGAATGATCATAGTGATTATCAGAAAATGTTTTGAGGACTAGAATAAAATTGTTTTATTAAATTGTGATTATTCAGTAACACAAAGTTACATATAATTAATCCATGGAATATAAATTCTGCTTTTGGCACAGAGTTCAGAACTTATGTTTCATAAATTCAAGTTACCAGTATCTTCCCTGAGACAATACAAACATTTGTCTCATCCAGCGACCCATTTTTTTTTGATAAAGTAATCGATGAGGAACAGTATAGCTCACGGAGCACCAAGATTCACTCTTTGAACACGAAAGTCAGAGCAGAATGTGGAGGAATGTACAAGTTCATCCACAGCAGGAATTTTGACAAGTAAGATTCCACGATACTAGAAAATTGAGGAAAGAGGTAATCTAGGAGAATAATTTTTAAATTCATAGTTTCATAAATATTGTTTTCTATGTTGTACATGTTTGATCTCCTCTTACATTTTAATACTGATCTGCTCTTTGTCATTACATTTTCATGTTTTCTTTGTTTTCATATAAAGGTACTCATATAGCGTTAAGTCTTTCATACACACGTTTTTTTCATTTAATGTATTTCTAAGATTCATGGATACTCATTATTGTTCTCTTGCATTGTTTCATACTATTTTATTTTATTTATATACAACAATTATGTTAATCCATGGTGCAGCTGTTTGAATAAAGCTATGAGACTTTTATACATAGATTATTATACACACATATGTTGTCATTGTTCTTACATAAATGCCTATGAGTTCAATTGCTTATTCATAGGGCTAACTGTCTTGATGAATTCACTGACTAAAAATTGTCATCTAAATAAAAACTGTCATCTAAATCAAATGTCCTATTTTTAACATTCACAAGTACTTAGTACCACATCATTACTGATATGCAGTATTGTCCATCTTAAAATTTCTACTATTCTAGTTGGTGTATATCAGACATTTCATGATGGTTTTACATTACATTTTTGACAGTAATACTGAACATATTTTCAGGTACTTATTTGCCATTTGTGTTGCTTATTTGATTAAGCGTCAAATCACACCTGTTTTATTTTTAAATTATTTATTTTCTTAATATTGAGTTTTAAGAGTTTTAGTATATGAATAATATACATGTATTCCTTCTCATAAATATTTTGCAAACATTGATACCTTGTTTGAATATTGACTTACCATTAACATGATAATGTATTTTTAAGTAAATACTTCAGTTCCAATTTGAAAACATGTTGAGTGACAATTGTAAAAGCTGGAAATGCAGACACATAATCTTTTTCATGCAAATACTCGTAATCTGATGAGTATTTTGTATAAGCTAATGGAACTTTTTAATGGAATGAGATGAAGTGTTTTTCTTCAAATTTTCTCCAGGAGTACTGAGGAATGAGAGTCAATCTAAAGAGACCAAGTCCCAAAAAGAGAAACACTTACAGGACTTAATACAGTTAATGATCAGAAAGGTTGTGTCATAGAAAGTCAACAGAACACACAAAAGCATACAAATTTAAGAGGTAGGTGAGCCTAATATGAGTTATATACTTGTGGGTCTTGAATGCCACTTGCTCACACAGAATTCTGAAAGAAAGCATTGGAAGGGCAGATATTGGATTTATCCAGCTGAGTCCATGGCCAGATTTTTTGGGCAAGTTCAAATTAGAATAGATACAGTAAGAACTTGGATGTCAGGTAACTTGTTCTATGAGTGTTCCACAAGACAAGCCAACGTTTCTAATAAATCTAACTTGATAAACAAGCAGTGCCTTACAGTATGAGTACTGCATGAAACTGAATGTCACAGGATCGTAACTGAGCTGATGGCTTTTCTCTCTCACTGCAGGAATGTGGGTGATCATCTCCCAACACTGACAGGTCATGGAAGTGAACTAGTCTGCAAAGGAACAGGAGAAATAAGCAGATGAATCCCTAAATTCAAATGAGACTGAAGTGGTGTGTAAATGGGGTGATGTGTAACCAGAGCAAACTTTTGCAGAAAAGCACCACTATATAAGGCTGAGGCAGTGCAAGCGATAGATCTGCTTGACAATGTAATGTCACATTTTCAGTCTTCTGTAACATCCTCTAACAACAGCAAAAACATGTCAAGAGTCATTGTATAGGTTGCTTGTTTTACCTGCATAAAAGAGGGATTTCACTGAACCAGTAGCTAGCAGTGATTCCATTAGTGATCGTGAAAGTTGTCCTATACACTGACCCTCCTCCCTCTTGTCTCCCTCATACCAGCCACCAAGGTTTTCAAAGATAAGTTCAGGCTCACTTGGTTATTTTTGTTTGTGTTTTCTTTACTTTGTATTATATTATAGTATTTTAATCATTTTTATACGGCTATTGTTGGTTTGTGGAATGAATCATCTGGGTTTCCATTATTATGGGGAAATTCACTTTGATATAAAAGTACTTTAGATTAAAAGCATGTTTCTTAAACAACATATGCTCACAACCCAGTGTTTCTCTGTGTTAGCAAGATCTGATCTCAAAGGAAGAATGAAATGAAAGTAAACAAAATTTGAATTAACATATATTTAAGAATCAATATTTGTACATCTTTATCACCTACTGGAAGGGAATAAATTAGGACAAGGTATATAAAACATAAACTACGGGAACATTCCAAAATTTTATATGGTTTGGACTAAAGTGGCACTTCCTCTCCTGCCTACATAGTAGCAAGAGAAAATAAAACAATCTGAATCAAGACATCTCATCCTGTTTTATAGATATGATATATCTCAGTCTTCAAAGTTCTTGAAAAGGCAGTTTCTTGTTACTCTTTGCCTTTTTCACTTATATATTTTTCTGCTTAAAATCATTGCTCTAGATAGTTCTGTAGTCTCACTGTTCACAGACTTAGGACTTCAATTGTTTAACTGACTGCCAAATCTGCCTCACTACTTCAATACTCTCTCCTTTTATTCCATGGCTCAGAAATTCTAAATGAATATCAGCCCACACTTTTCTTCTATTCAGTCCTAGATGTCCAAACCTCAGGCCCTTGGTCAGATAGTACTTCTGATCAGCTTTCTGACATAATGTGTAAGGACACACACACAAGAAGTACATGATTTTATTTGATAATTCCAGCTTGAATACATGGAGCTTAAAATTGTAAAAGTATGATGTATAATTAAAAATACAGCTACAACATGCTTTGTGATATGCTTATCTAGTATCTCCAGTCTCACTCCTGTATTTATATTGTCTGATTTTATTCAAATATAATAGAAGTAGAATGTGGAGCAGTCATTTTACAGGAAATGAACGAATCTCATGTTTGTTTGCACTTCATATTGTATCTTATTATGAGTTCAAAACACAGCTTGATTACATTAAATTCTACATGCTTTAAGAATGTTTCTAAGAAGTAATTATTTCTAGGTCACAGATGAAAACTCTACAGGTCCTATCACCGCTTTAGTCATCCATAGAAATTCCTATAGTGGGCTGGGGATATAGCTCAGTGGAATAAGCGCTTGCCTAGCAAGCGCAGGGTCCTGAGTTCGATCCCCAGTACCGCAAAAAAAAAAAAAAAAAAAAAAAAGAAAGAAATTCCTATAGTGACTTCAGTTAAAATTTTCAGTTCCTTAGTTAAAATATATAATCCAGACAATCGACCTCCCATTATGTGTGTTATTAAATCATCTTGAAAATAATTTTGAAAGTATGTGGTGAAGTGTGAGCTCTGAAGGGCTTAGGCAGCCACACCCTTATGGTGTTGCTGTTTGAAGCCTTCCTCACCTCTCTAGTAGCTTCACTAGCTGCAGCCAGTTTTCCCCCTCGGATATCACACGTTTCTAACATCTCTGATTTCCTGAGATCTCCACTGCACCTTTAAATTTATTCTCATTGCTTTGCACACTGCCATCTCCATAGCTTCTTTCCTGGCCTTCGAGGGTTTGCTTTGAAGTCCAGGTAAAGCTTCCCTACAATTCTTGCATTCTGCATACTGGTGAAAGCAGCACCGCATGGATGACAACAAGGTCTGCTGCCAGGGGGGGCAGCCCTGTACCATGGCCGCAGTGGCCTCCGAGAGCAAAAAGAGCTGAGCACAGTGAATCAAACCCCAGGGCACCAATTTCCTAGGAGGCCTTTCTCAAGCATAGGTATCTACTTTCCTTAAGTTAAAGTTTGACACATTTTCATGCTTAAAACTGGAACGTATAGAGTCCTGCTGATTTCTGAGATAGTCTTAAGAAGGCTTTCTTGCTGGCAGGGTACAAAATAATTTATAGTTTATCTATTTTCAGTGACACTAATCTCTTCAGGAGTCATAACTTACTGGTCCAAGTTTATATGTGTTCACCTTAAGGTCAAACTTTAAGTTTTTCAAATGTTTCTGCTGTGCTTTGTTCTCCCGGTTCTCACTATAAATCTGAATACAAGCAACCAGCAGAAACCATGCCATATCCTGAATATTGAGTTGCTTCAAAATTCTCTCCACAAGACGAATCAGTCCACAGACTTTAATTTCACTCTCCCACAGAGTCTTAAGGCACAGGCATAAAGTAGGCATATGTTTTACCAAAGTCTCAGAAACATGGACTCTTATCTAACTGGAGCTTCCTGAGGCTAGCTTTTACTGTCCTCATTCTTATCAACATTCAGTCTTAGAACTGACTAGAATCACTTGTAAGATTCAACTTAAAGCATCTTGAGTCTTCTCCAGCCTATATCTCAAAGCTTTCCAAACTTTTCCATTAAAAAAAGTAAGCATGTTCAGGCACAATTATAGCAATGACTGTAATTCTGGTACCAATGTTCTGTATTAGTCTCTTTTTCTGTTACTGGGACACAAAATCTAACACTCTTAATGTAAATCTACCGCTCTTCACAGAAGCGTGTTAATTCTGTTAATGGTCTCAGATGATTCAGTTCGTGGTTTTCTTGTTTCAAGGCAGAAATGTCATGGCAAAGGGTTCAGTGGAGCCGAGATGCTTCTCTCGTGGCAGCCAAGAAATAGGGCAGCAGAACAGTGCCAGAGAGGAAGGACAAGGATAGAATACAGTACACGAGGTCACAACCCCGTGCCTCTCTCAGATACATTCAGAAGAAAGATGTAACTTTATAATTAAATAAAAATAGAGAAAACAGTATTTAAGAAATGAATTTATGAATTAAAAGAGAGAGAGAGAGAGTACACAACAGTAAGGAGAGATAGGACAAGAAAATCGTAAGGCTAATATCTGACCAAAAGTAGTAGGATCATGACTTGGAACAAAAGGCTAAGAAATACACTGGTTTCACTTTTCCTAACTTGTTGCATAGCGAGGATTTTTGATTTTGAAATCTTGTATGTTTTCTTTTCCTCCAGTAGTATAAACTGTTTTCAATTAAGGATAATAGGATTTTCTCTATATATCCAATTATACAGTGGCCTCTGTTAGAGAGCAAAGGATTAAAAGTATATTATTTTCCTTTTGATCTCAGAAATAGCTTTGGATAAAAATACATAATATATCAAGACAAAAGTAAGAATAGATGAAAGGTGTTTTTTTTCAAGCTGGTTATAAAAGAACTCCATAATAAAACAGCATGAAAGAATAGAGTCAGACACACAAAAGTGTTTATGAATTTCTGAAGTCATGAAGTATAACTACATTTATACTTCATTTAGGGATGGGGATATAGCTCAGTGGAATAAGCGCTTGCCTAGCTAAGCGCAGGGTCCTGAGTTTGATCCCCAGTACCGCAAAAAAAAAAAAAAAAAATTGCTATACTTCATTTAAATGCTACATTTAAATGCTACGTTTATTAAAGAAAAGTTTAATATTAATATTTAGATATAAAATTACTGTCCAGTCCAAATATGTGTATTTTCAAGGGAGCTTACAGGTTATTAAAATCTCTAGTTCCTAATAGGAGACTTAGTACATAATATAATAATCAATATTTTGAAGATTCTCAATCTCTAAGAAGGTCATGCAATTTTCCAATAAATATGTAACATAACTTTAGCAATTATTTTAATAAATATATACATGATTTTATTGTTTTTCACATATGCAGAAGATGAACGTGCAGCATCAAGAACTCATGCTTTGCCCCTTATCATGGCGTGGTATCATTGCACAGCTAATGCGCCACTAAGATAGGACAGTAAAAGAGTATGGGTGGCCTTGCCCGCTGAAAACAAATTGCTTCTGGTGGCCTTATGGATAGGGGTGGAGCAAACAGCAAATCCATAGCTGCACACAAGAAATATGAGACACGTTACTCTGTTCAAGAAAAGAACCCCAAATCTGGCATAACAGATGAAGCTAGTCACCACCACATTAAGCTTACTGCCATTCTCTGAGATTAACCCTTCTTCTCCATAGGCTAACTAGGAGAGTTCAGTGGTAATAGCGTGAGAAGCAGCAGCCCTGGATTTTCAAGTCCTTGATGACAGCACTAATTTTTGCAAACCCTCCGGGGATGGGATATTGATTTTGATTTACTATTTTGTATCAGGTACAAGGAACTCCAATGCCTTTCTTTTTAACTCTACCTCTGTAGTATCACTCGTGCTACACACTAGGGAATCATTATGGAGATTCTGTCAAGTACTAATTACATCTGTGCCGGTTATACATTCTAGAACTGTGGAAATGACCACCAGATCAATTCAGAAACTACTAGACCTACTTCTTTTGGTAGTGCATTAGGGTCCTTCATTAGTTGTACCTTTCCTTCATGAAAGAGTTTCTGGATTTGTAAACATGCTCAAGTCAGGGAGTTTTTTGAAGAGTCATGATTCTCTTTTGCTACAATGTGAGGTAGAATTTTTTCATTTTCATAAAATTTTTCTGCTTTATAAATGCAATAAAAGTTTAGTAAGTGTTATGGTTGATACATTGTGTCAACTTGGGGAATCCAGAAGTTTGACTGAGTGACTCAGCAGGAAGCCAGGGTGCTTAGTTTGTGTACACCCTGAACCTGTGGAAGAAGAAGACATGGAGATTATGTGAGAGCTGCATGCCACCTGGGTGGGGGCAGCCTTTTGGCAATGTAAGGGGAGGAGAAAGAGGCTGCTTGCCTGCCATTTCTCTCTTTTGCTGGTTGTTTTTTGCTGTGCTTTGCTGCAATGAATACTTACCTTCTGCCATGTGCCACTCTGCCTCAGAACCAGCCAAGTATGGACTGAAACCTCCACAAATTATAAGCTAAGTAAACATTTCCTTCCTTCATTTTGGGTGTTGGGTATTTTGTCTCAACAACGAGAGAAAAGTAACCAAGGCAGTAAGCTTCTTATCTATTTTATATCTGGGAACACAATTACTAATTAGACAATGCTATATGTCTACATGTGGCAGAGTATTGTGATCATTGTTTAACATCTGTTGGTTATTACTTAAGTGCAGCTACCTTAACATTGACAGTTAGACAGTGCAAATTGGCCCCTTCCCTCCTCAGATATAACTGAATCCATTCACATTAAGTTCCCCAATAGGGTGACTATATTTTTCACAATAAAGTAGTATACAAGGAAGAACAAAGGTGGGGTTCTTCAAGGATGCTGGTCCTCCCCTCGCACATCCACTACTGTATTTAATTTAGCAAAAACACATAAATCATGGAGAAATTCAGAAAACTTATTGACAGATATAACAAGTGATTTATATAAATAAAATGGTCCATCCATGAGGATATGAATATACAATTTTTAATAGTGCACATTTAAATCTAAACGTAATTCTAAAAATTATCCCGAATTTTTAAAATCAAAACATTAATGTTAAAATTTTTACTCTTATGCTTTTTAAAAATTTATTTTTATGAGTGTATTTTTCTTCAAGGTATTAGTGAAGGTAAATTTTTTGAATGCTTCCCAGATGGAGGATTAAATTCACCTGGCAAACCCACTCCAGAGTTCCCATTTTCCTGAGCCTTTGAATATATTTTTCTGCAGTAAGTAAAGGAATACCCAGTATCTCTAGCTCCACCACAGTGGGCCATCTTTTGATCCTACCTTTAGTTAACTAACCAAATAGATAATTCTCACTGCTGTTTTCTTTTAATCCATCAAACATTAAATTCAGTATCTCTACATAATGGACCCTTTTCAAGAAACGCGAGATCCAGGTTTATGTTTCCTCCACCATTATCCCACACCCTTACAATTTATTTCCATCAATGTTTCCTGAACCTCTGCTTGTAAGAACTAGAAAATGCAAAATGCTCTTTGCGGGGGTAGCAGATATCCTCATATGTCATGGTATTTATCTCGCCTTTGGAAGCCTTCTGAAAAAGAGCATGTTTGTAGGCAAGAGGAAAAAGTGGACACTGAGACTGAGTCCTGAGGAGCATCAGCGTTGTCCTGCTGGATAACTGCATCAGGGAAGGTTGCTATTATATACTCAGTGTCTCTTGGCAATGCAAAATTGGATTCCTAAAATATAGGAACAGAGGCCAGCATCATTGTAAGTAAGGATGGGGATGCATCTTCCACTGAAGGGGAGGAAATCTGCTACGCTATAAAATAATATCAGGATTTGGGAGAACAATTTTCCCCACTTCATCAGGTTCCTCCAAAACAACTTCATCCAGTTTAGAGGATTCCGTTGTCTTCAGATCAGTCCTTCACTTTCACTTGAGGTAGCCTTCGGGGCTGAAGGTTAATCTTGCACTGTCATTCAGTCAATCTAATTGTGGGGGCTCGTGTTTGGTTTTGGCAACTTCAAACATATGGGTAAAGGAGAGAAGATGGTCCTTCAGGATACACTTAGAAAACCTTAGATTATTTATGCACACCGGGAACAGGGAATTTTAAACTTTGTGTTGCTTATTATCCTTTGTTAGATAGTCTTTACAAATAGAAGACTTTAGATTGTTCGTGTGTATCTGGAGGCAATGATCTTGCTTTAGTGGTTTTCCAAAAATGCTAAGAGCAACCAGGTTGGATCATATTTTTTACTCCTTAAAATTTTTTTCAAAAGTATTGTATATAACCGCTAAATTCTTTGCACCTCACAAGAGGAAACTTAGGATAATCAAATGGATTTTCTTGTATATTACTTTCACCAGTTCACACCATCGACTCTGTGGACCATCAGCACACTCTATGAGGAGAACTCATGGAGACTTTGTCACATCAAATTAGCCAACTCTAGCAAGCACAAGAGTGATTAGAGGAAATCATTCTCACAATATTTTTCCCATAGACTTCTTGTTTTCTCTGTTTAATACCAGATAATATGCAAAAGACCTGTAGCCTCAATGTTTTTTAACTTGGTATACATAAAATTGTATATTGTACAATTTTGCATCCATTACATGAAGTGCATACTTATGAGGTGCATTTATGTTGTTTAACATAACTTTCTTGATCTTTTCTTTCCACTAACTCCCCCATTGATCAAATAAGCCTAATTTAGTCAAATACTCTATTACTTTTTCCTGGTCCTGGAGACAACCCAGGGAGCATCGAGCTGTATCCCTAGGCTTTGTATTACATTTCTTGCTTTGAAACAGGTTTCCTTTTTTTTTTTTTTTTCTTTTAAACAACCCAGGCTCTCTTGGAACTTATGATCCCTGTGTCTTAACATCCTGAGTACCTAGTATCACCCTCAACATTCTAAGTACCTAGTACTACAGGTGTGTATCAGTACACTTATCCCATGCATTCTGTTCTTAATGGGATGTTTCTGATTTTTTTTTTTTTTGCAAGTTGCACAGTTGTGGTTCTTTTGGTTGATTTTCTCTTGAAGACATCTTATATAACTTTTGTTACACATATATGTGTATTAATTTTTGATATTTATTATAATAGTGAACTTGATATGTCATTCTGTATGAATACATTAAAAATTATTCGATGTTTGTCAACAGTTTTCCAACATAATTGTTACAATTTACATTTCTATTGACTACCTATGAAAACTTTAAACATGCAAAGTCTTTGCTAATATTTAATTTTATTTGTGTTTTTAATTATACATAGTGTGGCTTGTAGTGGTATGTAATTGTGATTTCTATTTGGGATTTCTTACAGACTAGTAAGGTTGAACAGTCTCTTTTTACGCTAATATTTGGATGTCATCTTTTATAAAAGTTATTGGAGCCTCTTGCCTATTTATTGACTGTCTTTTCTTATTGGTAGTTGAAATGGAATTAGGATATCATTTTCTTTTTTTATATTGATACCTGATTGACATAAGATTTTTTTATTTTTAAAAATGATATTTCCTCACTGCTTTGCAGTACATCTAAGGCCATTGCCTAAGCCTGGATCTAGGATCTTTATCTATTTTGTGACCCTGTGAGTCACTAAGTCTGATAGAACACTATTTTAATTATTGCAAATTTGTTAGTCTTGACATAGCAATTTTCCAATCTTTTTTATTTTCAAGAAAGTATTTTGCAGCCAGGCATAGTTTCTTGTGCCTATAATCCCAGCACTCTGGAGGCTGAGCCTGGAGGATTACTGTAAGTTAAAGGCCAGCCTGGGATAAATAGTGACTTGAACTGCAGCCTGAACTACATAGTGAGACCTTATACTGAAAAATAAAAATAAAAAGGAAAGTGTTTTTTTTATAGCAATACTTCGGTGTCTATGTGACACAGTACAGTAGCACACTAAGGAAACAACAAAACTGAAGAAAGTTTGAAAGTTTTATTTAGATATTAATTGTTGCTAATTGTTCTGTGCACTTTAAAAGCTATCCAATCTGCAGATCTTTGCAATATTGCTGTAGCCCCACTTCTTTCATTGTACTAATTGTGTTAGGTAAACTTTAAAGTCTTCTTTATTTCTGCTTTTATTCCTGAATATACAAAAATGTTCATATTTCTCAATTGTCTTTCATCTGTTAGACTTTTTTTTTGTTTTATAGCTTGTGGCAATACTATTAGGGAGATAATAATTAATATTATGTTTAGTTGAAATTTTTATCATCCTGAAATGTCATACAGTGTCATACCTTATTATTTTTTCTTCCTTAATTTCTGATTGATATTTACATAAATATGTTTATTTCTTTTCTCAATGATATATGATTTAGGGATTTCATGATTTTTTATTTTTCAAACTTTTTCTATGCATGTTACTATATATATCTCAAGCTATAGTAAGCTGATTTCCTTCTGCACATCCGTTTATGCAAAAGGCATTTAGTCCACCTCCAAGTTTTGCCAAATCCTTAACAGTTCAGATTGCTGAAAAGTCCAAGCCCAAAGTCCCTTCTAAGACTTAAGAGAAACACTTAGCTGTGAGCCCCTGTACAAATAAAAAGAAAGACACTTCCAACGTTTAATGGCACAAGATAGACATTTTCATTCCAAAAGGTACAAATAAAATGATAGCAAAGAATGGGAATAAAGCAAGTCCCAAATCCAACAGGGCAAACATCAAGTGCCACGGTTCTACTTCACCACCGCAATCAATCTGTGGCAAGTTGTGAACTTCAAAGCACTTGGATGGCTCAGCTTTTACATCACTTCTGGTGGCTTTAGCTCCCATGGCTTCTTCCTTGGGCCCACTCTGCTCCCTCCTTGCCATTTTCCTGAGATGAACAACTTTTCTGGCTTCTCCAAACTTCTGTGGTTTCCACTGTACCTTCACCTTCATACTCAGTCTCACACACTACCCTTTCAGGGAAATACTGCCTGACCTCCCCATCCTTCTTCTCAAATCTGGGCAGAAGCCTTTCTGACTCCACAACTCTTGCATTCTACATGCACCTAAAACCAGTGCCACAGGATGGCACCAGGGTCTGCCGCCAGTTGGCACAGTAGTCAGGTGTTCTTTTCTCTTGGCCGTAGAGGTAGAGTGCTTGCATCACTGTTATGGTTGATACATTGTGTCAACTTGGGGAGTCTAGAGGTTTGGCTGAGTGACTCAGGAGGAGGCCAGGGTGCTTATATTTTACACAGCGTGAGACGGTGGAAGAGAAGGGCATGGAGATTGTGTGAGAGGTTCACACCCCCTGGGTGGGGGTAGCCTGTTTACAGTGTAGGGGAGAAAAAGAGGCTGCTTGCAGCCATTCCTCCCTTTTGCTGGTTGTTTTTGCTGTGCTCTTCTGCCATGAATGTTTGCCCTCTGCCATGTGCCACTCTGCCTCTGAATCAGCCAAGTATGGACGGAAACCTCCACTAATTGTAAGCTAAATAAACATTTCCTTCCTTCATTTTGGGTTTTGGGTATTTTGTCTCAGCAACAAGAGTAAAGTAACCAAGACAATCACTGAACACTCCAAACCCAATTCCAAGGAGTAAATTTTCTAGGCCAGCAGCACCCTGGAACACAGTTTCTAGGGCTCTCTTCTCAAAGTAAATTTTTTCACCTTGGAACTCCAAGGCAAAGCTGGAGGCTTGCTGGTTCTTCTAATCTCCTTGGACCATTTTCTCTGTTGTCCTCTTCTGAAGTTCTTGGCTTTTTCTTGCTCGTCTTTTTAATGACCAATTTCTACTCTATTCCATCTTTGCAGGCCACATCTTTATTGTAGCTTCCTTTGTGGTCAAACTCAAAATGTTTTTCTCTGCTGGGCTCTTTACTCGTGATTTTGATCATAGACCTGGCAACACAAGAGTATTCATGCCACCTCCTCAACATCAGACTGTCTTGAAATTTCTTCTACCAGATTAATTAGCCTTGAATCACTGGCAAAGTCTCTACACATAGCAAAACGTGTACAAACTTCCTGAAATGGCATAGTACACATGCTCTGCAGCCCAACAGCCAATGCGGTCCTTCTTCCCTGAAGAAACCTCTTGAATTTGGTCTTTTCCAGCATTATTTCTATCATCCTTCTGGTTCTATGTACTCTAACAGAATCTCCCATCAAGTACACTTTAAAGAGTTCATCTCTACTTTTCAGTTGGTGTCTCAAAATCTTGTTTTAGGTGAATCTTTATTACACACCTAAATAGGTATATTCATTTTCTCAAGTTAAAGCCACTGTTATCAAAATACACCAACGTAAACTTTAAAAAGTCAAGTAAAAACACTCTATACATCACATCTCAACTTCTCCCTGCTATTGGTAATAAACTGGATATCAGGAACAGTTTCATCTTTGAATAGTGACTTTTTAAATTAAGTAACTTGCAATGACATTCAACAGGTTGATAATCTCCTAATGTGTATTTTCATGTTTTTCAAAGTAATTATATTTTGTGTTCCAAGACTCAAACTCAGGACCTTGTGCTTGCACTGTGGTGCTGAGCTAGATCCTCAGCCCCTTCTCAAAGTAATTTTAAAGCATTAAAACCAGTATTTCGGGCTGGAGGTACAGCTCAGTGGGGTAAGTGCTTGCCGCTAAGCACTAAGGCCCTGAGTTCGATCCCTGGTCCCGGAAAAAAAAAAAATAAATAAATAAAATAAAATAAAATAAAATAAAACCAGTATTTCAGTGGAAGAAATGGCAAGCCTTTTAATTGTTACAGAATTGCAGTACAGGTGCTGGGGCTTTAAAGATGACATTAATGTTCAATTCTATAAATGTGGATAACTCACATACTACATGGTGTGCTGTGTAGCTGGAACGCCCTCCAAAATGCTTATGTGCCAAAGCCAGTGACGTTCCTGGTTCCCTACATCATGGTGGTCCTGCACAACTGATTGGATTCAGCCACCATCATTCTGTGAGTTCTGAGTGAGCTCCTCTGAGTGGACTGTTGGAAGATGAGGTGTGGTTGGAAGGTGTGGAAGTCCTTGGGGGCATGGCTTGTTCTTTTTCCCTCTTCATGCTTGTTGGCTGTAATGACATGAACAAATGTTTGTACATTACACCCCTCAGTCAATGCTGCTGCTTCATTTGAGCCAGCAAACCATGGACTGAAAGTTCTGAAATCATGAGTGAAAATAAACATGTCCTCCTTTAAGCTCTGGGTGTCTGGAATTGTGCCTTATTGGGGAAAAAGAGGAGAAAGCGACTAGGATAGGATGCAAGATTAGATGTTGAAATTTTGTATTTGTGCCTTAAAATGTCCTTTCTTATACAAAAAAACGATTCACCTTTATTGTAATTTAATAAAATCACGTTATATATCAGACTTGAACGACATTAAGCACGCAAGCTGTGCTTTAGTTAAATACAGTGGAATATTTTAAAGAATCAGAAGCAGAAGTGAATCTTCCAGATGCACTTTTCATTGTCTTTCCCCCTTTATATCAGGAGAGAGGGTGTTAGTGTGTCTACTTCAGCCACTGCAGTCAGTCAGCTTCAGACAGTTATCCATATCTTCGTGATCACACCCTCACAGGTATGACCGTTCTGTACATTAGAAAAGTGAAAGAAAAAATTAGTTGCCAATGAGAGTATCGTACACAAACTTGCCAAGAAATGATTCCTATTGCCTTAGCCACATTGTCATCCCTGGGACCCAAAAGCTGACACTTGTAACTTAAAGAAGGAAGAGCCTTATTACTGTTCACAGTTCTATTCCATGGTGGGCCTGCCCTGGGCAGAAACAGCACGGGAGAGGGGCACGTGGAGGAAACCTGCTCATGCCATGTTGGTCAGGAAGCAGAGAGACAAGGCAGGAGACAGGTAGGGATACACCGTGCGGGTCTCAACTTCGGGTACTCCCGTCTTCTGACAGGCCCAACCTCCTAACAGCGCGTCAGCTGTATCGCCCCCATGATTCCAGGACAAGCCTTCGAAAAGTTCTCATTACGAGAATATGGAGCATTTGGAGAACATTTTGATCTGACGTTATAGTTATGAATACATTTTGTAAAATATATAAAGATTTAGTTATGAAAAAATTAGAATTCGATATTTTCCAATTTGGAAGAATTTCCTCCAAGCTTCTGAAGTATTCAGTAATATACAAAAAGTTTCTTTCAAGTTCTAATATTTTGGTTTAGCAACCAAGTCAGTTGAAGGGGACTACACGTAATGGGTCGTCTTGGCATTGCAGAAAATATACTGAAAGGGAAAGACCGTAAAAATACATCACCTTTACCCACAGAAAGGTGCAGCCTTGCACCTTCTCACTCTTGCCCCTTTCTCCTCCCACCATCACTTTAGAAAAATATTTTCAACAAACTCAATGCTCGAAATATTAAGAATACGATATTTTAAGCTTACACACTTAAAAGTGGGTGCAGGTCGGTATTTATCGTCATTTCCTAGTCTCCCTTCTCTTCCCTTCTCTTCCTTCCCTTCTGTTAAGGCTTGTGTCTGCCTGTTCCCCCAAATGCTCATGCAGTCATGGCGCAGGCTTTTAGCGTTTTGTTTGATTGGGTGTGAGTGCTACACCCACCCTGGGGAGGACAGTTTTCACACAGTGTAGGAAGGGAAAGAGGCTGCTTGCTGCCATTGCTCCCTTTGTCTCTGGTTGTTTTCGCTGTGTTCCGCTGCCATGGACATTTGCCCTCTGCCGTGTGCCACTCCGCCTCTGAGCCAGCTGAGTATGGCCTGAAACCTACAAACTGTAAGCTAAATAAATCTTTCTTTCCTTCATTTTGGGCATAAGAAATTTTGTCTCAGCAACGAGAGAAAAGTAAACAAGACACTGTATCTTTCCTTTCCTTCCCTTTTCTCCTTTTCCTTTCTTTTTTATTTCCCAGAGCTTGAAATTGAGCCCCAGCTCTTGTGTTTTTAGGGAAGAGCTCTACCACTGAGAGAAAACCCAGCCCTATAGTGGCTTCTTTGTTCATTAAAATATTACCAATACTTTTTTCAAAAAGCAGCTTATCACTGTTTTCGCTTTTCTTATTTCTCTTTAATTTTCAATTAGAAATTTCTGAATAAATCTTCAAACTATATCTGTGTAAAACTACTTATTCCTTAATATTAAAAATGTTTCACTCTATAGATATATCTGTAGCAACTTTCATAGGTTCTAAATACTTCAACAGACATAGATGATTGATAGAGATAGAAACAGAGATAGATGTAAATATTTTTACAAAGACATATATATTTATTTATTTACTTAAACATCTTATTCTCATAGTCTGTAAGTTGTATCCCTGTTTGACCTGATAATTTCTTATTTTATCTCTTAATATCTGAAATTTTTTTCAGAAAGTTTACTTAATTTGACTAGACTGAGACCATTTCCTCGGGATTTTGTGTTTTGAAGGCGTGGATCAGCTAGTAGCTTTGTTTCATAATTTTTTTCACTAATTGCAGTAAAATGAAATATTGACATGGTTTCTGTAAGCGTATTCCATAGAGTTGGACTTGCTTTGTTGTATGTCTTCTCTGCAGCAGTATGGAAATGCAGACTATGGTGCATGTGCACTTTTTAATACACCATGGACAGGTTTATAATCACATTTTCTATCCCATATATACTTTAAAAATTATGATTGCCATCATCTCTTATTGAAATATATAAGAAACTAGATCTCCTGACTTAAAAGCTTACCAAAATTTCTGTTGTACATTTAATCAAATAATTTCACTGAAATACAAATTATATATCCCTGCATCCATTTCCTTTAATGTGCTTTTTTTCTTTTGCCATATGAGTGTTCAGTATCCCTCAGGAGTTGTTTAAAATACAATCAAAATTATTGCACTGCCACTCCTTTGATTGTACAGCTGTTGGATGCCATTATGACACCTTTTGTTTCCCCACTGTTGTTTTCTGTCCAGAAAGCCTGTCTTCCGCCCTTGCCTCCCTCAACTCCTCCTCTTCTCATTCTGTCTCTTTTTTCCTTCTTCCTTGACTTTCCTGTTCCCATCCCCTCCTCTCCCCTCCTCTTTCCTTTCCTTGCCCCCCCCAGTGCTAGAGATCGAGCCTAGGCCCTTGTATTTTCAAGCAAGAATTCTACTAGTGAGCTAAAACCTGGCCCTAGATAGTGCCTTAATTGTTCATCAAACTCATATCCCTTAAAGACCATTTTCAGACATCACACACTTCATTAAAACTTTGCGTAACTTTTCCACTTAAACTGGTGAATTTTAATTTTCTCTCATGTTCTCTATTACATAGTATATGGAGAATGTGAGTATTTGAGCTCAACTTTTGCAATTTTGTATGATAATTATATTGTTATTCCTTATTACATTTCATCTACCAGAGATCTAAAGGTTGCATAGCTTATAGCATAGCTTATATATTTTTTGGCACTTAGCTTATAGAATGTCAAAATAATTATATTCCTACTTAGCATAACTGAAATGAGTGTGCTGTTTTATAATCGTTCAGAATGTTCTATTTCAGTGTACCTTAAAATATTAAAGACAATAACATAATTTTATTCAACAGGCAAGGGAATGTTCAAACACAAAATTTAAAGAATTGGTTTTAAACTCAGAAATATAGCCTTTATTCTCAAAAATAAAATACATATTATCTTATACCACCTTTTAGTTAGATATCTGAATTAAATTTCCACACTTTTTTAGTGTCTGTTTCAAGGTTCTGCATTATTCCAAGTACAAAATATATTATGTATTACTTTATGAGATAATCCAGTATGTTTGGTGGAATTATGTTCTCAAAACAAAAGTTTAAATCCTTCATAGTCACTCGAACCTAAAATGGTACCTCATTTGAAAAAATTGGCCAATGGAATTGAGTTGATCAAGAAATATTCCTGAGTCATTTCAATGAACTCTAAATCCAGTGTCAAATGGCTTTTAACAGACACAGAGGAGAGAAGCACGGAGGTGAGGAGCCACGGCAGAGAGAGCGGTGAAATGCGGCCACAGCCCAAGAATGCTGACAACCTCTGGAGCTTCGAAGAAGCAAGAGATCGACCCTGTCCCAGAGCCTTCAGAGAGAGCATGGTCCCTGTTAACACAGCAACTGAAGACTCTGGGTCTTCAGAACTATGAAAAAATTCGTGTCTATTATTTTCACCTATCGGGTTTGAGGTAGCTTATTATGACTCACATGGAAGTAACATACCTTTATTTAAATGGTGTTTTCTGGTCTCAGAATGAGTGAAAGAATTTCTTTTTCTTACATTTTATAATAAATTAAAAACTGTTCTTAGTTATCCTTAAATATCTTGTAGAATTCAGTAGTGAACCCTTCTGGCCTGAGCTCTTCTTCAAAGGGATATTTTGTATTAATGACTCAATCCTATGGGACATTACTGATATAGGAGTACTAGGTGTATATGCCAGTGTATCAGTTAAAATTAATTTAATTAAAGATAAATTGACATAAATACTCCAAGTTCAATTTTTAATGATCAGTAAAACTGATAAATTTGAACTTGCAAAAAGCTCCCTTTTTAAATACTTTCCCCAACTTTTGAATTAATTTTGATTTAACAAATCAAAAAATAATTACCTGTCTTCCATACAAATAATAAATTAAGATATTATTTCACCATGACTAAGCACTAGACAGGTCATTAAAATAAAATAAATAGGATAAATTGAATATAACCAGCCTTCTTTATTTAAACTTTCATATTGCATTTCTAATACAAAAATCCAGAGCTTGTCTCTGAGCAAAATTTGAGCCAAGTAATGGTGAATACTACATTTTGAATTTGTCAAGCAAGGCAAATTCATATAGCAGTCATGTAATGAGACATCCTGATCGAAACGGTGCATTTTCGCATCCTCTTATTGCTGCAAGTGTTAATCCGGGCACCATTTTTTGCTTTCAATGCCACTTCTACATCAACTTGTCACCCAAATAGCTGTAATTAAGCATTCTCTCTAGTCGCTGATTATGCCGTGCTGATGAACATTCCCACTGGATTTAACAGCACTTTTCATAGCATCTACAGTAATCATCACATATTATAATATCCTTTTACTGAAGGCTTCTTAAACAATCTAAAATTTAAATTGAACAGTCCTTTGATTATTGCAATTTAAAGTTCAACAAGCGTTTAATCAGAAAGGTGTAAGTATCCTATCATTGATATTTACTAAGCAATGGGATAATACATATCCAGGGAAATAAATCCTTAAAATCTTTGGTCCATGATCCATATCATTTTAAAATTAATATCAGCATATAACTTAAAAATATAATCCTGAAGGGTAGCAGTCCATCAAGGGGATAGACTTTTGAACTGAATATTTTAAATGTTCAGATAACACAAGTTAAGGTCTTTAGGATGCACGTAGTAATATGCAGAGCAGTACTGCAATTTGGACAAAGTACAAGTTTACTGATGTGTATTGAAGTTATTATTTCATTAGAATTTTCACAGAAAACAAAGATGGTACAAATTTTCAAGTCTAGATTGCCAGAGAATGTGTAGATTTCATTAGGACGTCCTTAGTCCTGGAGAAGAGGGGCTACTCTACAAGCCCCATGACTAATAAGATTGATGAAATCAGACTCACACACACACACACACACACACACACACACACACACACACAAATGCATACCCAACTTGCTATAATATTTATTATCATCTTGGTTACTTGGGAGATAAAGCATAGTGGTCTTCATATCAATTCTTTTCACTGAGATCTAGCTTTCAGAAATTGATTTTCTACATTTCTTGTTTACGGAGATGAAATAAAGGTAGCTACATTTGAGTGCTCTAAAGCTTTATAGTTTTCTACTATCCATAGAAAACATGGATTTGTAGGGTAAAAAAAAGGAATTTGAGAGCATAAATGTCTACTACTATTTTGTCTGCACATCGCATTAGGTTACTCAGCATTGTTTGCTGGCTCCTCACCTCTTTGAACTGGGCAAAGGTTCTGGGTTCAATTACAGTAACTGAAAACAAAAGAAATCATAATATAAAACAAGTATATGTGACCACTATTACATCTAGGTGTGTACAATCCAAATACTGAAGTGACACTTTTTTTAAATAAAAAATAGAAGTAACTATAATAATCCTATCATCATACAGCATGCCCCATTCATACAATTAATGTCTTATGATTTTTCCTTTTTGACCTATAAAAGTTATATATATATATATATATATATATATATAAAATGAAAGTAACAAAATTTAGAGAGAAGGTAAGATAAAAATTTCTGCTGTTGAAAAAATGCTGAAGTGAATAGCTCAAGGCCCATAACTTGGCATAGGTTCACAAGTGCATTCAAATAATATGTTTCTCAAAATTTCATATATGAATTACCGCAGATATATTTTGTTTTGTCTTTGGTTTTGTTCTTCTTTTGAAGTGGGATCTCTCCATGTAGTCCAAGTTGTCCTCAGACTCGTGGCAATCCTCCTATCTCAACCTCCTGAGTACTAGGATTACAGGCCTGTGCCACCATGTCCAACTATATATATTCTCTAATTTGAAAAATTTTACTAAAATCTTCATCTATATAAACCCATTGATTTATTAATAATAATTTATTAATTTACTAATTTGATTTCTATCAAATTTATTGAATTTAAATTACCTTTGATGTAATATAATAAATCCATTGTTTTCCATCTGCTGAGGTAAATTTCATCTGTTAAATACAGTGCTTCCATATTAGTTTCCTTACATCTAAACATAGTGAAATTTATGTTGCATTCTCTTCAGTTGTCCAGAAGCTTTGACAATCATGAGGTCGTAAATTCAGTATTCCACTTTTAATGTATTTATTTCGAGATAGAATGGGAAAGTTTAAGGAATCTTTCACAAAATAGAAAACTATTTTTGATTTTGTGTTCATGTTCATAAAGTATGCAAAATGCAACCCTCTTCTTCACAGAGTTTAATGTTTCTGTAATTCCTTCAAACTGGTATGTGCTTTTGAAACTTTCAGTTGTCTTCTAAGACCCAGAAGGTGCATAGGCTCATCTTTTGTAGCCCGTCCACATGAGTGACCATGGAACTGTGAGGGACCCAGTTCACTGCAGCGTTTTAATTTTCCATAATACAGCAGAAAAGAGCAGTGGCAGAAGAAATCAATCCCAACTTAGCCCTTGTCGAATATCAGCAAACACAATGTCACAAAACCAATGTGGAGAAATGGAGTATGGATTTTCTGCTGACATTTGTAAAGTGTTTGTGTCAAAGTATTTTTCTAATACAGAAAAGGTTATAGCTTGGCAAATTACAGCACATGTTTCTTTTAAACTGTTATGTTGGTCATTTAAATTAATTTTAATAACCTCTTTGCTTTCTAAAATATAACTAATATGTTTGATCAATTCAATCCTCAAGTTATTTGCTATTCACACAAATTTCTTTATCAGAAAGGTATGAAAATTGTGTAAGAAACTATTTCAGATTGAAGATTTAACTACGATATGAGTTGTCTCAAAAATAGAGCTTCTATACTTTCTTGCTTCTGAAAAAATTATACTTCATTCTCCATTTACTCCTGCAGATGTTCATTTCACATCAAATAAAACTTAGGTAAGACATTGTTAGTAAATATATGAATATATATCTGCAAAATTAAATTTTACTTCAACTTATGAACTGTTATATCAGAAACCTTTTTTTAACACTTTTAACTTTACCAGTATTTATAGAGGAACTATAATTAAGGACAGTATTATAGCAATAGTAAAAAGAAATTCTTTAACAGAAATGAATGACTGAAACATTGGGGCAAAACCAGTGGAAACTTAACCTATAAGGACTTGCGTGGAAACTTAGAAAGTGTTCTAAGAATGGTGAAACAAATAACAAGATAGCAAAAAATGAAATTCAGAACAGTAAAAGACGTAATAAAAGATAGAGTTTAAAAATCATTTAGCAAAACAGACCTCTAGAATTCTACACTGTCCTATTATAAGAGATACATAAAAAACAGGCAAGAAAAAGCATACAGTGATGATACCTTGCTTGATGAACAGCTGCAAGCTCAAACTTTCCACTACTTGAACTTTAGAAAATTTGAAAATAAAATCTGTTCTGTGTTTGTAATTTTGCTGGATGGTTGACCCAAAAATCCAACTTGAAACACCTGTATCAGTAGAGTGAGATATCTTTTCTCTCCTGGGTCGCAAAGTGTAAAACTTCAGTCTAAGTAGCGTTCTCAGCCAGACAACACAGACTATTTGTGTTAGTGCATTAAATCATCTGTCATTGTGTGTGTGCGGGGTGTTGCACTTCATTTACAGAAAATATTGTAACCATCGCTGCACAAAATGCTAGTGACACCAGCAGAAAAGCTAAGAGAAAAACTGTGAGACCCGTAATATAGTTAAAGAAGTAAATCCTTGTGAAATTTGTTAAGGCCCTGGGAAAAGGAATGCATAATTTTTTTTGGCCTCAGGACTAATTATTTGTTTTTCATTACTTCGTATGGGAAAATGCATTCAGTTTTCAAACTCTTTAGCATTTGAACATGAATGGAACTCACTGATTTTGACATCTGAGGTATCCATGTATGTCAATAGATTGTCAATTAATAAAAAGAGACAAAATTAAAATTTCAAACCAATGCTATGGCATATGGAAAGCCATTTTTCCAGCACCATTTATGAAAGAGATTATCTTTCTTCTAGCTAACATGTTTTGCCCCTTTTGTCAAAGATAAGTCACCTAAGTTGTTTGTAGCTGTTTCTGTATCTTCTAATCTGTTCCAATGACCCTCAGGTCAGTTTTTTTGCAAGTACCATCCTTATTTTTTCACAGTAGCTTTGTAATATAATTTTAAGTCAGGGCTTGTGAACCTTCCTGCCTTGTCTATGTTGACCAGGATTAACTTTGCTAGTCTAGGCCTTTTCTGGTTCCAAGTGAGTTTTAGGAACGTTTTCTCCAGATCTGTAAGGTATAATAATGGTATTTTGATTGAGATTACATTAAATCAACAAGTAGCAACTGCTGGTGGGCTGTGGGAAGAAAGGAATCTTTCTCCTTTTGGGTGGGAGTGTAGACTGGTGCAACCACTGTGGAAATCAGTGTACAGATTCCTCAAAAAACTATGATTAGGATTCTATTTTACCTAGTTATTTACCATCTAGGTATTTTCCCAGCAGAAATGAAAACATCATACCACAATGAAATGTGCACCCATGTTTATAGCAAGAAAAACTTGTAGTAGCTAGATCTTCAAAACAACCCAAATGTCCATCAGTTGAGGAATGGATGAAAAAGATGTGGTATTTTATAGAGTGGAGTACTACTCAGCTATAAAGAAGGATAAACTTGAGGCTTTTATAGGTAAATGGATGCAACTAGAGACCATACTCATAAGTGAAATAAATTAGAATCACATGTGCAATCGTCATATTATCTCTCTAGTGTAAGAAATTGAACAAGTAAATGAGATCCAAAGGGTATAATAGATATAGTGAAAGGGAAGGAAAGAACAAGTGGGATGGGGGAAAAGAGAAAAGAAGGAAGGGGAAACAGATATGTATATACTCACAAGATAGCTAAGACAATTGTACAACTAATTTCTATTAGTTCATTGAAAGGAACTATTAGTGCTTGTACTGTTTGGTCAATTTTGAATGCCTGTAACCGGGATTCTAAGCAACTACTTTGAAGATAACAATATGCAATATAATAAACATCATTAATTTCCTACCATTTTGTTTTGAAATTCTGTACCATTTTTACTGGGGTTTTTGTTTCTTTCTTTGACTTTCTAAAATTAAAAGCAGTGCCACACAACAATCATGGGAAACTGTCATGTAAGCAAGGATCAAATGAATTCTAGTATGATTCATTACATATCTTTTCAGAAATCAGATATGTATGGAAATTTTACTTAGCATTCCACAAAATGTTATGAATTAACTTTGAGGATGCACACATTTTATGCATCGTATGATAAATATTTATATCATAGATAAAAGGATATATTTGCACTGTGAGCCTTTTGACATATTTCTCTGAGAAGTGATTACATCTCTTCTGTTGTATTACTGTCCCAAATTCATCAGATAAAGTATATGGAGATAATAGCAAACACAAGATGAGCATTATTCTATAAAATAAATTTTCTGGAATATTTCAAATCACACATGTCATTGAAGAAAAATCAAGAAAACACGGAAAAGATTGCAGATAAAGAAAATGAAAGCATGATACAGAAATGCCACACACAATCTTAGATTAACCTTGTACAAGAAGTATCCGTTCCTTGCATTAGTAGTATTTTGTCAATGTTAATGGCCTGATTCTGGTATACTAAGTATAATCTAAGTACACTTAGATTATGTGGCAATCTTCTTGCTTTTAGAAATTAAAAGTGAAAAACATTTCAGTGTTATCAATACTGTGTCTGTTTTCTCAGATGCTTCAAAAAATAACAATGTTCATGGAAAGTGAAGAGGGGGAAAAGCAAATACAATAGCGTACACACACAACAGGCACTATGGGAACTAAGGTAAAATACACAGAAATAGAACAGCTTTGTAGAGAGTGTGCTATACTTCTGATATTTTATTGCAAGTGTTCAATAAATGTAACTTTAAGATAATACTTAAAATATTTATTAAACATGGCTGTAAGAATCAACATTTACATAAATCAGTATGTGATTTTTCCCATTGAAAACACTGGACCCAAGTACTTTGGGAGATAATAGAGAGCTATTTGAGTCCCTTGTTGCTCAGTCTGATAAGGTGGAATGACTCATATGGAAATTTTTCAGATGCTGTCCCAAAGTACTCAATCAGAATGTCCAAAGAACTTAGATACAATGGCATCTAAGAAATACTGCTTTAAACATGAGTTACTTAAGCAAATAAGAGATAAAAAATTAGGAGTTTTAGCTTTTAAATGTGATCACAATGCTACTGATTTATCTAAGAAGAGACTTACAGTTCAATATTAGCTGCAGATTTTGTCAATATCACGTTATCATGTGTGATGCTGGAATTTGCAAAATAGTGTGAAGGCATTGATGACCTTGAAAAGCATATAGATGAAATAAGCCTGGGGATGTAGTGATCACTGTTGCAATAAGATGATGCCTAAGGAAAAGAAACTCTTCCTTAACCTTCTTGCTCTTCCTTAACAATGCTTGACTTCTACATAAAATGTAAACACAGAAAAAGTAAGTCAGTGAAAAAGATGTTTAGGAATGAAGAGTAAAACTGATTAATTACCCAAGAGGGAATTTACAATATCCAAAATATATAACGTTTTTCTTAATTAACCTTGTTTACATAATTTCTTTCCATATGTTTCATATTTACTTCTTTCTCTTTAAACAGATGCCCTCATGATCATGAAATCATGGGTTGATTCCAAGCAATTTAACAGCGAACACAATACAACTTTGTTTTGTAGTGATACATTTTGATATAAAATCTGCTAAGAATGTAACATTTCACATTATTCCTGTGAAAATTGTAGATACTATTTAGTTTTCCTCACTTCTTTGGCATAATAGGAGTTGCAGTGTAAATTAAGACATTATCCCCAACAACATGAGCAGAACAAGGAAATCCTCCTGCTCCTCATAACAAATTTAACAGGCTGGACCAATATGCAGAAAAAGAGCTGTATGAAAATCTTTACAGGTATTATTTAGTTTAGAAAACTAGAGCAAAATTCAAATAATAGAAGGAAACCTGGTAGTAAGGTAAAACCAGAATGGAGAATATCTGTGGAAAGTCTGAAATGCTCCGCTGCAGTTCTCAGAGTCATATCAGTCAGAAGAGAAAGGTGATTTAATACCAACAATCCATCCAGTTTTCAAAACATGATGATGGAATTCCACATGCCGCAATGCTCCCTGAAAATATTCATGAAAATAATCCAGTATTCTGAAAAATCTTGTCTATCTGGCTTAGTACAAAACAGCAAGGATAAAAAAATATTAGAAGCTCCCCTGAACTTCATCACTACAAACAACTTCTAGGTTGAATTTGAAATTGATTTATATTCCCATTATGGTCTCAAAAATTCACACGGGCAATTTATTGTGAATGACATGGTATTCACTGTGCTGTATTCAACTGAAGAATTAAAATTTAAATTCACATTTCCAACATTTACTACAAACAAAATCCAACAAGTATGAGTTGACAATAAAAGATTTCTAAATATAAAGTGATAGAAAGTAGGGAGGGAACCTTGAAAATTATGAAACTTTCAGCACAACAGAAAGCTGAAAAAGACTCACAAATATTAGATCTTTTGGACTTAAACTATGGAGAACATATTCTGAATAAGGTAATAAAAGATAGGCTTGAAAATAGATGCAATGAATAGGTGACCATAAGACATGAATTTAAATATATGAAAAGTAATCAAGTACAACACTCGTAAATGAAAAACAGGAGTTACAAGCATAATGTAGGGTTCAGTGGACTGGTGGCAACAGTAGATTGGTAATTATGAATTTCTCTTGTTTTCTATAAAATATTTTCTAAAGAAAAGACAGTTTCACCTACATAATAACTAAAAAGATAGTTATAAACTATAATGTATATATAATTGTAAAATAAACACTCTGGCTAAGTAAAATCCAAGTCCAGGCCCACAATATAGTAGAAGTACTTGGAAAACCTTTGAATGTGAAGGAGTCTGCTTGTAAGGGATCCCAGGACACATCAGTTAGAGTTAATGAGGATGTCTCAAAGTGAATGATAATCACTCAGAATGTACTGAGACCTGCTGGTTGGATGAAAGCAAAATGAATGAGTAGGTTAAAAAGAAAAGAATAAAAATTACACACAACTGGAAGCATCACTTTTGAGAGAGAAAGAAACATTACCTTGTAAAAGGGAAGACTCTTAGGGTTAGCAGAGAGTGGAAGAAGGAAAAATTTAACAAACAGGAGTGATACTGAAAAGCTTAATACACCGAAAAGGTAGGAAGTCTACCTAAACTCCCAGTTACCTCTGTGTGATATTCACGTAGTTACTTTAGGAAAAGTTAAAACACTGGTGAGAAAGTTAAGAAAATTATTACATTTACAAAACATATGGAAAAGAAATGAAAAGAACATGAGACCACTTTTCATTAGCCATAAATAGGCAGAAACATGAAGCTTTGATGCAAAGCAAAGCAGTAACATAACTTGACAATTTTAATTAAACCCAGTTTAAAAATACTCTAAATTTGAAGCAATAATAAATCTCAGAAAAGAGGCAGACCTCCACTCATAATGAAAGTTACAAGATAGTTAAGTTACAAGATAGTATACAGCCTGCTAAAAAAATATACACACTTCAGGAAAAGAAAACTAGTATGATATTTTTTCAATGGGTAGTGTTACCCTCATCTCTGGGATGCTGGAACATGTCCTCTTTCACAAAAACCCCACTACACTGCTGGCCCTTACAGGACAACTTGGAAGAGCATGTGCAGCAGTCTCAATGACCGCATGTCCACAATTAGCCACGTAGCAAATCGCAGTACTAATAAATGTCTGGAAGCTAATGGCCAGGACTTTGAGTTCTTCTGATAATTACAGAAACCAAGGATCAACTTACAGTCACTACAAATATGGTTCTAAAAGGGGAAATGAAAACTGTGGGAAATGAAAATGACAGATTGGTGGAAGAAAATAGAGCAGACAGGAACAAATGTAAAAAGCTATGTGATATTTTTGAATTTCAGTGATTAATAATTTTTAAAAGCCCATTGAACTGTAAGGCAAACTACAGATTAAATGCAATTGCTACCCAAATAACAATGACATTTTTAATCCGAAATGAAAGATCAGTCACCAGAGTCTTATGAAACCTTAAAATGTCCCAAATAGCCAAAACAATTTTGAGCAAAATTAAGACACCTAGATGTATAGTGCTATCTGGTTTCAAAGCATACTACAAATCTGTGGAAATAAAAAAAGCAAGGCACTGTTATAATGGCTAGAATCAAAACATGAAAGAAACCCTGGTGAGGATTTTGAAACAAATGAAATTCTTTTCCACTGTTAGTAAGATTGTATAGCCATTATGTACAAGAATATGGAGATCCACCAAAAATCGAAACTAACACTAGCCTGTGAACCAGCAATTCCACTTCTGAGTATACATAAGAAAAATGAACTCTGTATCTCGGACAGATATTCACACTCTGGCATTCCAATAGCCAGGACATGTAATCAACCTAAATTTCTAAATTTTCTAAATATCTAAAATTTTAATCTCTTATTCTCTCTGTCTTCCTCTTCATGTTGATATCATAGAAAGTAGAGAGAAGTGTGTTGGTTATCAGGGATTAGAGCAACTGTGCGCAGGGAAATGCTGGTGAAAGGACACAAAAGTTTAGTTATATAGGAGAAATTAGTCCCAGAGATATGTTATAAAATATGCTGACTACAATTAATGTAGTCTTGAAAAATCATAAAAGATACATGTATTTTTACCAAAACTAGCTACCATTAATGTGTGCATTAACTAATCAGAATTGAGACATTTAATAATTGCTAGATACTATGATAACAGGATTTTAGTATCGTAAGAAACCACTACACATGACTAGAAGATTTTTGTTTTTGTTTTTGAGAAACTATCTCACTATGGAATTCAGGCTGACCTTGATATCATTATGTAGCCCAGGCTGTCCTTAAACACTCAATAATCCTCCTCCCTCTGCCTCCAGGGAGGGGGCACCACCACACCTTGAAGGTAGATGTTTTTCATTCATATTAGCAGTGTATAAAATGTATACATACATCAGAATGTATATATTTATAGAAAAGTATAAAATTTCCTTTTGCTCCACATTGTCATATATTGTTAATGTTCTGCATTTTGGCCATTCTCATAGTTTTGTAGTCATATCATATTTCTTGAAATTTGCATTTCCCAGATGATATATGATGTGGACCATTTTTTCACCAGCTTATTATCTGTATGGTGGTGAACCTATGGCACACGTGCCACAGCTAGCTGTTTGTCAGCACTGGAAGCCCTAGAAGTTTTGCCATTAGTGTAGCCTCTTTGATGAATTATCTATTAAGATTTTGTCCATTTGTAAATTGGATTATTTGTTAACTTGTAAGTTTATTTAATTTGCTTTGGACAAAAAAAGAATGCAAACACCAGGGTTCAGTCATTATCTAAGAATTGAATTTTATTTTTGAAAATGAATTAAATATGAAAGAAGCATTTAAAATATAAAAAGCCCCAACATTCAAACATTATTACTTAATTACAATCATCTCTCACAATGTTATTACTTAAAATGTTTTAGGTATATTGATGTTCTTAATTCATAGGGTATTTCAAGTATAAAATTTGACCTTTTAAAAATATAATTAACCCAAGAATTTCCAGTTATTAAGTTTTCAAAAAATATCATTCATTAAAATTAGCCTTTTCACTGTTTAGAAAACTTTCACCTATGTTTTGAATATGTATTTTCCATATTACAATACAAAAGTAAAAAGTTAAAACTCCATTTCCTTGTACATTAAAATGCATTTAGCTCAGTAGCCACCCTAAGGTTAGTTATATATTTTCTTATTAGACGGGCAAGAATATAAATACTTTAAAATTTGCTTGCTTCATGCTAAAATGTCAATATTGTCTATATATCAGGTTTTGGAAGTCAGTGACTTAATGAAATAATCTAGTTTTAATTTGCATTTACCATAAAGATTGGATACAAGCCAGTACTCAGATTTATTAAAAATCAAAAATGCTGTCACAGCTCATGTGTATATGGAACATTAGTCATTCATTCTGAGAATCTAAAATAATATGGAATATAATTTATTGAGACATCAAAATAATAGCTTTTATTTCATTTCCTCACATCTATAAGGACATGCACAATAGACTTCATAGCTATACATGCGCTTGATTAAGCCTAATTGAAACTAGATGGTACAATTAACCTGCTTCTTAGTAAAAAGCATTAACACTTAATGTAAAGGTCTAATCACAATAAAAAGAGGTTCACATTGGAAGGGAATGTAGTGAATAATTCAAAATCATCTGACTTTCTCTTATAAAGTAATTTAAAGAAAGAAAACATTAACATAACACTACCTAAAGCAGCCATTAGATCATTTGTTTTTCTAATCTTTGCTTTCTCATATGCATTGTATTTAGGGAGATTTTACAGATTGTTTGACACAATGATTTAGTATTTAGGTACAATATCCTTGAACTGAGTAGATGGTCATGTAACAAGCTGTTAAAGTAATTCATTACAATACAAACTGTGGAGTAAAAAATTAATGTTCAGACTCACCAAAGAAAAGCTTCATTGATTGGTTTTTATATTATCAAATTTCATTAGAGATATCACATGGTATGCTATATTTGAGTTCCATAGAAAAGAGATAAGAAAACATTGTGTATTTTTCTTATAAAAAGCAAATAACCTATAATAATTGTCATGTCAAAGTCTATGTTTAATTGTCTCAAGTTTCATTATTTCAACATCTTCTAATATTTTTAAAACAAAATTATTTTTAAAAAGAAATCATTATAACATGTGCCATCTATGTGTGTTAACACTCTTTCATTTCATACATAAGATGGACATCATTAATGAGTTTTTGACACTGCTTTCTATTAAATAGACTTTTAACTCTACAACCTTTTATAATAAACTGCAGAGCCTCCCACTGACAATCTCAGGGAATTGTAAAATGTAGGGAAATCATTGAAAACCCTATTTTAGACATTTATTTACTTTTCTTAGGACTAAAATAAATTAATAGACATTTTAACAGATACAACAGTACATCAAATTAAGTATATAAAATTTATTCCAAAGTATGATTCACATAGGGTATTGTAGCTTTTTTTGTATGTAACATAGGAATAATAACATATTTCATGTTTTTAGGTAACCTTTTCTGAAAGAAGTGGGAAGTTAAGTGTTGCCAGAATTGCAGCAGAGCATCAATGTTATGGTAGGCAGGAGAGGAGGGCATAAGTTATAATGACATAAATAGATTTCCCTCAGAGAACTTGAAGAACAGGAGAAAGAAAGGCTATATTTGAAAAGAAAGCTAAAAACATTAATAGGTTATGAGAATATTGGGAATAAATAAAATAGTATAAAATGAAAAAAGTAAGATCTAAAATAAAATTTATAGATGGTATCAAAGTGAAATGTCTCTTCAGAACTACAATTTTGGCTCATTTTCTCCATCTGCAGGGCAAGATGAAACTGATTCAGAGGAGAACTTGACTGGAACTCATGGAAATATCCGCAGAGAGTTGCTGGCTGAAAGTTAAAATATTACAGGGACAGCCATGTATTTACTTATTTTCTGCATTGTTAACATAATTTGCCTCTCTTTTTGTAAATAGACATAATTTGGAGCATATAAACCACAAACACATTGGAGAATCAAGGTAACTCATGTTAAGTTTTTATCTAGAGCTAATGAATACATCTCAAAAAAGCAAAATTGTTAAATGACCTGAATCCATATATGGATCTTAACCAAAAATATGTACTGGTGATGAACGGCAGGAAACGCAGAGGTCCCATTTGCTGTACCTGTGGCATGTCAGACAGGATGAGTTCTGTTAACACCGTGCCTACAACTTCTCTCTTTCAGTGTTTACTGAACACTTGCAAAGCTTAAGGTAAGGTAAGCCTTCTGAGTGTTGTGTTCAGAGCTTCAAGTTTCATGAGGATCACTTGCAAAGCTTGATGCAAGGTAAGCCTTCTGACTGTTGTATTCAGAGCTTCAAGTTCCATGAGGAACACTTGCAAAGCTTGATGCAAGGTAAGTCTTCTGAGTGTTGTCTTCTGGGCTTCAAGTTTCATGAGGATCACTTGCAAAGCTTGAGGAAAGGTAAGCTTTCTGAGTGTTGTGTTCAGAGCTTCAAGTTTCATGAGGATCACTTGCAAAGCTTGATGCAAGGTAAGCTTTCTGAGTGTTGTGTTCTGGGCTTCAAGTTTCATGAGGATCACTTGCAAATCTTGATGCAACATAATCCTTCTGAGTGTTGTGTTCAGAGCTTCAAGTTTCATGAGGATCACGTTAAAAGTCTATTAAATTAGCTCCAACATGGTAGCATAACAGGAGCAGAGTTTGTAATCATTGTAGGTGTTTTCAACATTATTTTTTAAAACTGCATAAAATCTTACAGACTTTAGTCATCTAGGGATTTAAAGAATAATATATGCTGGAAACTTGCTGACCCAAAACACATCTCTTCCTTCAAGGAAAAAAGAAATAATTTATTCTAAGCTAAATATGAGTAACTAAACCCTAGGAACACATATTTAAGTGGTTCCTAAGAAAGTGTTCTAATGTGGAAAAGCATATACTGAAATGGTCTATCAATAGATCTGTTAGTGGAAATATCCAAATATTCCTACAGTGATCCGAGGCAGGGTTTTGTCTTTCTTTTAGCACATCAGAGTTACATTATATTCTTTTCTATGGTTATATTTCACCATCTTATTTACCTCATATATTTCTGCTAAAATGTGGTGAACAATACATTGTTTACTATGAGACAGTCTGAATTGAAAATATATTAACATGTTGCTAGCTGCTTTATCAATAGTTGGTGCCCAGGAAACAAATGCTATTGTGAGTATTTCCAATGTCATGCAACAGATTTAGTTAAAGATATAATAGGTCTCAGACTTTGCAGAACAGTAATCATGATAAACAGCAACACAAATGAAATAAATTGGAAACACAAATATATGCACATCTGCACAAATAACCGTTTAAAAATCCTCATATGGACTCTATTTTCAAACTAAAATATTTCTTATAAAAAATAAGTAATATTATGAGATAATATATATGTATTTATATTTATGTAGTTAAAAGAGAGAATATTATATAACAAACCTGATAAAAAAGCTGTTAACTTGCTACTTTTTCATTAACTACATAAATAACACTTATAATAATCATATCACAGCTCTTTATTCTGGAAAAATTCCATCAACCCATTATTTTTATTTATAGGAAAAATTTCACTTCACCGGATCATTTAAATCCTCATATGGATAGAATGGTTTAAATGATTAAGTATTTTCAATTACTTAATAAGTATTTAATAAACATATTTCAATAATATTTAGTATGGCATAGTTTTATAACTTTTCATAACAGAAGTTACTATCAATATACACATGTGTAAACCTTTGGCTAAAATATTCTACTAAATTAAAAAAAAAATTGTCCAGAATTTGAGGTCCATTGGAATGAAGGGCTGTGATATAATTAAAACATATTTGAACCTTTTTATTTAGCAAAATGTGATGTAATAAAACTAACATTGCTCTGAGCACTTTTACTTTATCTAAATTCCATCTTTTGACTATGTTAAAAAACAAAATCTTAATAGACAATTAAATTAGTTAATATATAATGAATATATTTCTAAAGTAGTTCTATTTATGAAGTTTAGAGAATTTTCAAAAATCCAATTTAATAAGGTTATCTAAAGTTTGTCATGCAATTTTCAATTAGATTCTTAAGCTAAAGGAGATCCATAGGGATGATTTGCATAGAGACGTCTCATTCCTTAAATTGAGTAATTATATTTTAATTCTTCTATTTCATTTTTAATTCTCAGTGATTTGGAGTCTTATTTGAAAGTAATCTACTCTAAATCAGTTCCCTTATGTTGTATATTTTAGGCTTTTTTTTTTCTCCTTAAATTGTCTTCTTCTTAAGGATGAATTTTTTCTCTAAACTAATATTGTTCCCAATAACTTATTTTTATTAAAAATTTTAATGATTTGAGTATATTTTCCTGTCACTATACAATTAATGATTAGTTAACAATTAAAAAATATGTTTTATTTGTTTAATAGGGTCAGTTTGTTTGTAATCAAAGCTAATTACCAAAATCCATTATCTTGCCAGGTGAACTGTATCATATAAAAAGTATACCTACAGGGAAGGGATATAAACACAACATTCACTCCTATAGCATTAATTTTCAAAAATTTAAGAATATATAGGTGTTGAAGTCAAAGAAGTAAAATATGACCCTAAAGATATATAGAAATAGGATTTCTGAGGAAAATACTCTCCTTGAGGGTGAATCATTTAGGTATAGACAAGAGAGAAGAGGGTTGACTCACCTTGTGTGGAGGCAGGAGCCCTCTTGGGAAAGATTCCGCTTAGTAAACAGAATAAAATATATAGCTGGGCAACTGTCATGCAAAATGCTATGGCTCTGCTGCAGTAGTAAAGCTCTTGGTGGAGGAGCGAACTGTGCAGCCCAGGAAAGTGTCATGACTCCTCTCTCATTTGCAAGATATTCATGCAAATATAGGGTAAATCCTAGTCACTCCATGAGCAGTGATAAGTGTAAAATGTAATCTGGTATGTCAGAGCTACAAAGATAGAGCAAAAGAGAGACAAAAGTCTATGATGAATAGACTACCTATCTTATGAAGAGAAGACAGGTGAAGAAATAAAAACTAAAATGAAAGATAATGTGACAAAATCAAAGGATGAAACGTAAGCTGCTGCAGCTCAGGAAGTGATTTGTCAAGTCACAAAGAGGAAAATGTCATTTATTTAGTGATTGCTATTATATTAACATCCATGTTGCAAAAACATCTATATTGCAGAGCTATTATTGAAAAAAACTAACAATGTGAAACAGAATTGAAAAAAATTAGAATAAAGAGAAGTTATTAACATACACATTTTAACACATACACATACATTTGGTTTTCTAATACATATATTTTGGATTTTTCAAACACACAAGCCAATGAGAAAGAATAAATATTATGTATGACTAATATGATGAAGAATTTCTTCTGAAACAATGTTAATTGCGTATCAAAAAACAGTCACTATGTACCAAAGGAAAATATCTTTTGATAACAATTTGTGCCAGTCACATTGCAACATTATGAAAGATAAAGATATATAAAAATTCATAAATAAGTTAAAACACTGCATTAGCATAAAAATTAGTAATATACATCACTTAGAGGGAAATTTTTGAACTGGTCTTAGAAATTTCCAAAATGATGGCTGATGCTCAAGAAAGCCTAAAATGGCTGGGAAATATTATCTTGAAATATGAAAGCAAATTTTATTTTGTGTCTTAGTTGCTTTCCTTGTCACTAAGACACAATACGTAGCACCTGCATCTTAAAGGAAGTTTTTTTGCCTCGCTGGTTTGCAAGCTTCAGTCCACAGGTGGCAGCCTCAAGTGCAGAAATAGCCTAGTAGATGGCCTGCTGCAGAGGAAAGCTGCTCTTTCAAGATGGCCAAGCAGCAGAAAGAGAAGGAGGAGCCAGGGTGGGAGACACACTATTCCATGTCACACTTTTAGTAAACTTCCTCTTCTTACCTGGCCCTATCTCTTAAAAACCCATTCCACTGTGGATTCTTCAGTGGACAGGTCACTGAAGCATATAGCAATCCTACGATTAAATTATGTTCCAAACACATGAATCTTTTGGAGGGGACCCTAGTTCAAATAACAATAACAATATGCTGTCCCTGGTCCCCAAAAGACTCATGTCCACCTCATTATGCAAAATAATTTAGTTCATCTCTGAGTTGCCAAATTCTTACCTGTTCTAATATTTGTCAATATTCTGAGTTTAATTTCTCCCCTGAGACTCAAAGCAATCTCTTAGCTGTGAGACCCTGTGAAATGGAAAGCAAAGATAAATACTACCATAATTCAATAGCGCAGGGTAAACATTCTCATTCCAAATGGGACAAATACATGAATAGAAAGGAATCAGAACACAGCAAGGCTAACTCTCAGTGGGGCAGCCATTAAATCTTATAACTCCATGTTCAGCACCCAAAGCAGGTCATGGTGAGATGGGAGCTCCACAGGGCTTGTCCCACAATACATTGCTATTTGGAGCCCTTGTGGCCTCTTTCTTGGGCTGGCTCTTTTCAGTGCCTCCAGGATCATTCCAAGTGCCTGGCATTTGCACCTTTTTGGAGTCCCTAATGCCCTTTCAGCAACATTCCCACAGCTTTATACACTGCCCCCAGGGGGACACGTTTACTGGCTTCCCACATCTTCCTCTCCAATCTAACACCACAGCCAGTGCATTCATTTTACTCACCGGTAAAGCCAGCAATGAGTACTTTAACCAGTAGCATATAGTAGAAATTTTTAAAACTATTGGTTCATAACTGGGTGGTCAGACCCAGCTGACCTAGACTAAACCACCAACTGCAACTCAGAGATAATTTAACCCAGCTCTCTCTGACCAACTGCACACACACCCTCTTTCAAGAAAAATCTACAGCTCACAGACTGTCCCTGTCAAGGTCACGCTTAATCTTATCTGCTTGCCTAGACCCCAACTTCCCCCAGACCATTCTACTTCGTGATGAATGGCCCCCTCCTAATAAATCAACTGCGGACACACTTGCCTGACAACATGTGACCAAATATATGTAACCAATTTTAGACTAGCCTGTTATTGACTCTGTGCTTCCTGCTAATTTACTCTAAGCCACTGTGGGTGATTTGGACCTAGTTCCCATCAGTCTGCTGGTATAAATAAACGTTGCCTTCCATACTCCTTGGTGCAGTGTGTGTTCCATCCAGTTCAATAAAGATGCTGCAACAGCCAGATCCCTGTGGATCATGGCTATGGAAGTGTCTGAGTTCCCAGAACTTTCTGGAAGTTGAGCACTGTGAGTGGAATCTCTAGAAACCAAATCCCTGGGGAGCCCTTCTCAAATAAAAGTTTGATGGTTTCATACCCTTGTTATTTCAAGAAACAGGAACCCTTCAACTTCTCAGATGTCCAGAAGGCATGTTTTAGTATAATCAGACATCCTGATGCAAAGTACTTGGTTTATTTGAATGTTTATTGTCTTAGCAGCCATGCTGTCTTAGGCCCGATTTTTAACAGGTCCTTTCTTTCTGCAGAAACTGCAAACATTTTCAATCATTCAACTCTGCCATTTATTCCTGACTCTCTTGGTAGATCTCACTAAATGCCTCAAGGAGCACCCATGACACAACATAAATGTTTGTCCTGATTGAAATTTCCTCCATAAGTTTAGTCAAATTCTCTTAATCTCAGTCTCCTCCAAAGGGTCAGGACACTGGCAAAATGTAGACAATTTTCTACCAGGGCATAATACACATGGCTTTGTATCCAAATACCACTCGAGTTAGTGTCCAACTTAAACCTCATGAGCCAAGGCTTTATTCTCTGCATTTTTATCAGTACTCTGGCCTTCTGAGCTCTGCAAGCTTGGCTTACAGCCGTCTAGAATTCCAACTTCCAGCATGCAGAAAGCTTTCCAAACTCCTAGGAACCACTCTCACAAGCCTGTGAACCTCATCAGATATAATTATGGCAAAGATCCCACTCTCAGTACCAAAATATATGTTAGTTACTTTCCTGGTCACCAAAACACAATAACCAACACCCGCAAGAGAAATGCAGAAGGGTTTATTTTGGCTCACAGTTTCAGCCCAGGTTTGGCAGGCTCAGGAAATTGCATGGTGAATGACCTGGCACAGAAGAAAGCTGCTTGAGTAACAAAGAAATCAGGGACTAAAGAGAGAAGCCAGGGAGGGAGATGTGTCTTTCCAGGCAACACCCTCGGGAAAGAGTGAATTCCACCTACATTTTACCACCTAAAACACATTCAGCTATGGATTTGCCAGTGGACACATCCTGGATGCATATCCCACAATCGTGGTCCAACAACCTTCCAAAAACATGACACTCTGGGGGCCAACTCACACCTGTGCTGCTGGACAAGCCATTCACTTCACTTTAAAGGCCATAGCCCAAGTCTGAATAAGAGAACATAAATAATATTGTTGTTGGCAAAGAATCTTCTTAAAGTCAAATAACAATCAGTATGTATTTTATGTATTTATGTGAAGAATTATGATAAGGACTAGAGTTAATCATTTTAAGAAGACATTTTTAGAATGCTTTTTGTCATGCCGTACATGTGAGTAGAAACTGCAGTTCCCATACATCCCCTCCTCACACTAGCTACCCACACTTCCCTCCACTGTCAGCAGTGTGCACCACAGACATAGTTGCTACAACTGAATCGCCTGTTGATACATTACCACCCATGTCCATAGTTTACACTAAAGTTTGCTCTTGGTGTGTTTTAAATGGGGTTTACAAATATAACATATCATGCATTTTAAGTATAATATGATACTGCATATTTACACAGCCATAAGAATCCTCCATGTCCTGGCTAATAATTTATATCTCTCCTCAGTGCTGACACAGTAACACTTTTTTCTCTCCATAATTTGACCTTTTCTTGAATAGCATATCATGCAAATCTTGTAGTACGTAGCCTTTTCAGTTTGGCTGATTTCATTTAACAATATGCATTTTAGTTTTTTCCATGTCACATCATGGCTCAATAGTTCACTTTCTTTCAGGGTGGCATAATATTCCATTGACACTTTATTTATCCATTCAACTACTAAAAGATACCTCGGCTGCTCCCAAGTTTGGGCAATTATAAAAAAAATGCTATGTATATTCATCTGTAGATTTTTCTGCAAAATGTTCCCAATTCCTTTGGTTAAGCACCAAAGAGGCTGATTACTGGATTGCAATTTAAGAAAATGTTTACTTTTATAAGAAACTGTTAAATGTCTTCCAAAGTGCTTCTAACATTCACATTTCTGCCAGCAAGGGGAGAAAAGCTTCCTTAGCATCCTCAGCAGAAGTTGATGCTGTTGGTAGGAATGGGTACAGCTTGACAAGATTACATCTTTCTCAAGCATTTAACTATGGTGGCTGTCTCTGCGTAGCCCTGGTTTGTTTTCCTATGCATAGTATTCCAAAATAGCAGAAACATACATGACTGCTAGCCTGCTACCTGGAGCTCTAGTTGCAGATCTGGACAGCAGGGACGTGCCTCAGGCTCTGACACTTATATTAGTTTGAGATTAAAGTGGGTGTACTCAGTGTTGGATGAAATCACTATTGCCCTCCACACTTTGTGTATCTGTCTTCTGATCCAAAGTGTAGTTTTGCTGCTCCAGCGAACCACATTTCTATCAGTAAGTCCTCACTAATTTTTATTCTGCAGTTGAATACATCACATCTCTCTAACTGCATTTTGAATCTAACCCGGTTATCTAGCAGTCTTCTATCCTCCCCTAACTGTTCCCAGCATCTGGCAACTACAATACAGCAGTTGGATCAACATATTTTTACACTTACATATGAGAATAAAACACATAGCATCTGTCTTTCTATGTGTGACATTTTATTTAATATATTGTCCTTCAATACAATTCACTTTATTACAAATAAAAGTATGTCATTTCGATGGCTGAGTAATAGTCCATCATATAAATATATCAATTTTCATCAATTTATCAATTAGTGTGCACCAAGAGCAATTTCTTATTTTAGGTACATTTAAAATTCTTCCCTCCCTTCTTCCTTATTACCGCTATCCCTTTCATTCAAGAATTTTGATCCAGACGTCCATGGAAATACACCAGCTCTCTAGATTTTCCTATTTTCTTTCCTCTCTTATAATGTTAGACAACAGTAAAATAAACATTTTTAGATCTGAATCAAGGCATTACATTTCTTCCTAAATAAAATGTGACTCTACTGCATTAAATTTAAAATCAGTTCTTACTTCTGACAATGGTAAATTATGTGGCCCACTTTTACAAGTCTTATTTTACCCATTTTTGGGGTAATTTAATTTTCAGAAATCATTTTGCTCTTCATTAAATACTTTGGACATACAAAGAATATGCCTGAAATACGTTTTGCACAATAATTTTTCATGACAAGATCCTTTTCGTTCTTCAGCTTCAACTTAAATGCCATGTTCTAGCAAATACTTCTCCCAAACACCTAATAAAAATTTCAATTATTTTCTTAACCTTTTATTGTTTTCACTTTTGAATGATTAAAAATTACAAATGTTCACTTTTATGCTAGGTAATCTACATCCTCACAGTTTGTATTCAAAACTAAACTTCTGAATAGACAGAGATTTGATGCCAACCCTAACACTTCCAGCAAAGTCTTAAATATTAGGTCTTTTTGAGAAATGTTTTTTACAATTTCCACTGTTATATTTTGAGTCCAAGGCCTACCACTGAGCTATACTCCTATTTCCCAGGAAAAGTTATTGCCTTGGTTTTCCTTTATGCCAAAAATGTGTAAGAAATTGATCAGAGATTTATATTGTCTCAAATAATTAGAAATATATCATGAACTAGGAAGAAGAGGAACATGCATTATGTTAACTAATACATCATATCTAAAGTCAGAATAATCAACTCTTCTTAAGTAAATTGATTGCAGATAATGTCATATTATAGACCCTACATCAGGTCCATTAATTTCCTATTTTCTGAACATGTAATCGTGCAATTTAGATTTTGTAGAAATGTAATAAAAGCATTTCAAGTACTAGACTTGCTGTTATAGAGAAGAAATTCTTTGTGGTAGACTCAAGTCATCAGTTACTGCACTCTGCTTAAATGTGAAGGACTGGTTTCTAGTGACGAGACCATCTGAAAAAGAAGGGTCATTCTTTCAACAATCCAGTAGGTACATTTCCAAATTGGTCTTTCAGATTTTATACATACTGGTCTTGTTTTCAAGATTTGTAGATAATTAGAGGCAGAGTTAAGAAAATAACTTGAACAAGGAACCAATACAGAGCATGAAATCATCGTACAGAAGTTATGAAGCCTGAAAGATTCTTTCTCCATTTATGGTAGAGACACTGTTTCCTTGTCTACTCCTTTACCTGCTCACCGACTTTACCACAATATGCAACTTGCCTTTTATAAAATCTTTGTCCCTGGAAGGAGATAAAAACGTATGTGGTGTGAGAGGTATCAGACAATTGATGGGCAAAGTGCAAAGAGGAGAAATTACACATTATCAAAGATATTCTGACATATGTGTTCTTGTTTACCTATATGTGTAACATGTGTATAGTTGATTTCAATTTGCATGCATATCAAAACTAAGACAATCTAAATTCTGGCAAAGTAGGGCGATAAAGATAAAAGTTAAACATATAAGAAAAGAGATAAAATGAGAAAACTGTCTCAATAAACATTTAATGATAAATTGTGTAACTATGTGCACAAAAGGGAAATGCAGTTGAAGTTGAGAAAAATTTTCACCAGAATAAAGCACAACTTCTCTGTGCCATAATCCGTTATGACACATGTGAGGGGGAATTTGTTCTTATTGTGTGTCTCTAGTGCATGAGTGGAATTTAGGAGCCCATGGATAGACGTATGGCTCATTAACAGGAAGTTTTGCTCCAGTCAGCACTGTCCAGAAAGGTTGGACCGATGCACATGGCAGACAGATTACCACTGCTGACGGAATTCAGGCTTGTAAATGAAGACATTTTTACATTGAGGGAAACGTCAATTAGATAGTATTTTCAACCTTTTATTTCCACATTTCTTAATTCAGTACATGGAAAAGCTTCTTTATTAAACACTTCCTTCACAATATACTCTAAACCAGCACACATCTACGTGGGTCCACTGTCATTTAAAAACTTTAATACACAAAAATAAAAAAGTGCTGCATTCCATTAACCCAGAGACATTAGAGGTATCTTTGGTAAGTAATAAAACAGGATTGATTGCCCATTTCAGTGCAGATTGTATGATTTCACACCCAAGTGCTCAGATAGTGAATTAACTTAAAACAACGCCATAAGCAAAGAACACTTCATAAAAGAAACAATTTGAAGTGTTTATAACAGGAGGCAGTTTGCCTACAAGATGTAGTCTCCTAAGCTGACAAGCTAGGGAATTCCCTATTTGGAAAAGTATTTCTAGCCCTTATTATATTTTAAGTACATTTTTTTCCTCATTAGTCCTTCACAAGGTTCCCACTGAGACAGCTGTCAACTAGAACTTATCTACCATTAAAGAGTATTTTCTGTTACATGTTGCATTTAAAGCATTAGGCATGTGCTAATCATATGAAAGGATCAATATACAGGCTTTTCTTTATAAAGAGTATAATATTCATTTTCATTTATAAGAATATAAATCCCATCATAAATACCATGAAAGAAATTCTATAAAGTGCAGCATAAATTTGGTTAAAGAAAATATTTGGTTTGGGTCTCTGCCCCTGAGAGAGTAATGGCATTTTGTCAGTCGCAGTTCTCCAATCATTCCCAGGGAAAATATTTAAATCATCATGTTGGTTTTGCCTGATCTTCTGTAAATATAGCACAATCTTATTTTTGTTCACACTCAGTATCGAGGAAGGTAATGAACCTTGGAAAGAGCTGATGACTTTCTGACAATATTCAGGATCCTAACATAGTTATCTGACCGCAAAGATCTCCTTTGCTGAATCTCAGTTATGTAAAGAAATTTCACTCTGGACATTTTGCAGGCTGTAGAAGTGACAGATAATTCATAAATTTTATTTCTTATTTATTTCATAAATTGATTTCATTTTATAGTTTCATATTTCTTTTCTATGTGCTTCTTTTTCATTTTTATATTATTTTCAGTATGAAAATTTTGAAAAGATAAAATTTTCATATTTATTTCACTTTTCTTTGGTCATCATATTTCATTTTTATCATATTTCATTTGAAATTCCTTTATTTTATGAATTTTTTATTTGTATTTTAGTGTGATACAAGTAAATATTAATAAAGACCATATGAAAAGCTCTTTTCTTTTCTTTTTTTCTTTTGGAGACAGGGTCTCACTATGACGTTCAGGCCAGCTTTGAGCTCACTTTGTAGCCCAGGATGGTCTCAAACTTGTGGCGATCCTCCTGCCTCAGCCTGCCGAGTGCTAGGATTACAGGCATGCGCCACCACATCCGGCTCAAAAAGCACATTTCTCATTTTATGAAAAAATAAAAGAAAATTGCATAAAAGTTGGAGAGAAACTATAGTTAATACTCTGTGTACTAGAATCTGTTTATCATCAGAAATGACCAAATTATTACTCAGAGCACAAATCATAGACAAAAATTATATATGCACACTATATATATTATGTATGTATTATGGAAACATGTTGACCTCATATAAAAGAAACTACTTGATATTTACACTTGTGTGTCTGACTTACTTTGCTTAACATTGTGTCCTCCAGTTGCATTCATTTGTGTACAAATGCCTTAAGTTTACCTTTCTTTGTAGCAAAGTAGTACTCCATTGTGCATAAATGCATTTTCTTTATCTTTATTTCTAAATTTTTAATCAATTTTTACAATTGCTCAGAAAGATTGATTCAAGTCACTTTTCTGATGAAACTACTTCTGATTTCTTATGCAATAAGAATTCATTTCCTTGTCAGCCCCACTTTTTCTAGGAGGTTAAAGTTCAGCAATTGATGCAAAAAAAGAAAAAAAGAAACAAGCACATGGAAAGTTTTGTTAATAAAAGTTTTCACTCATTTATCCCTAGGTACTTAAGGAAAGCATAAAGAACAGTTGTGCATCTTATCAGGCTGCAAACTGTCCAGGTCTACACAGCCCTGAGGAAAAGACATGAAAATTGTCTTACAATTGGAATCAGAATCACACAGAGGCCTGCCCAAATCTTCCTAGGCGATTCTCCGATGTATGTATACAATATCATAGCTCCTTGCAGTGTTTGAGGAAATCGGGCTATGTGCTGTTATGACTGTTTGGTGAGAAGGTAGGAAGCGTAGGGTAATTTCCCAAATTCATGGTGTATAGTCTGTTCTGAATTCCATTTCAGCAATATCCTACTGTCTCAATGACCTTTATTATCTTACCCCTGTGATTCACTGCATTTTCTGGTTTACCTACCTATTTGTCATATGAAGAGCCTATTCCTCAAGAGAGGTTCTTTTCTTATATTTTTATCTCTATTTTCCAATGAGGGGACGATACTATAAGTGTTATTGATGTTTATTCTACAGTAAACCACAAAGGAAATATTTATCTTTATTTTATTATGTGACTTCCTCTGTATTTTAAGATAAATGACATTTTTACCTTTATATATTTTTATCTTGAACGAGTCAGTAAAATAAAGTGCTCTGTCCATCCACAGATCATCACCCCATTTTTTCTTATAATTCTTTAGTCTCTTATTTTCAAATATTGTATAAGTCCCGTTACTTTCCAAGTTTCCATAGCTTGCCCTTCTCCTATTCTACAAATATATCTTCTTTCTTCTTCCTGAGTATGTACACTTAAGACAGATGTTCAAAAATTTATTCTATTGCTTCTAAAGTTATTTTAGCTGGTCAGTTATTTATTTTTGAGTTCATTCCCCTTATGCTTTGTTTTTAAACTTAATTATTAGGTGGATAGTAACATTCATATCTCACCAGCATGTAAAATTAATTATGAAAATAAACAATATGCTACCTGACAATTGCTATTTCTTATAATAATTGTTTGAGTGATGCATATGTAATGTTTTGTGGCTTTCCCCCTTGCATCTACATACAAGTCCTTTCTTTTCTTTGTATTGTACAAAAGTCTCATTCTTTTCCTTCTAACAGTTATTAGCATTTATGGTAAGTTGTTACATTGTGACTTAAAATAATCCCTGTAATAAGTTCAAAGAAGGATTTATAATAAAATGTTTTCAGATCAGTCATTCTGATTACCATATTCAAGCACTCAAAATTGGTCAAGGGAAAGAAAATTTCAATAATTTTAATAAACCACAGACATCACTTATCCCAGCTATCCTTGTTTTTATATATAAATTTTGTTTTTCATTTTAAAGATAAAAGAAAGGAAACAAAATAACAAAAACAAATATAAACAAAACAGCATAGAGCACAAGAAAAATGATAAGGGATTTCAAAACATGGTGATAGGATATTAACAATGGTTGTTATATTTCATAATGTTATCCTTAAAATTGTTGCACATATAACCAGATCTAGGCATGCAAGATTGATCAATTACACATTAACAGTTCCTTTCGATAAGCCAACAGATATTAGTAGTACTATTATCCTAGCTACCCTGTGTGTATACATGTACATATTTTTCCCTTTATCCTCTCTCTTCCCTCATCCCAGTTGCTTCTTCCTATTTGAGCAGTTTCTTTGGTAAGCAGAACGACTGATCTGAAAAGAACAATATGCAATATAAGAACCACTGTTGAACTCCTACCACCTTGTATGGTGAAGCTCTGCATCATTCCAATATTTTTATTACTTGTTACTGTCTTTTGATTGTTTGCTCAGTCTTACATTCTTATGTCTGGTGGACTGAGCAATGTTGTTGAAGATAACAGTGTGCAATGTAGCAACCATTGTTAATTCCTATCACTTTGTTTGAGGTCATGTATCATTTTTGCTGTTTTGTGTGGTTTTGATTTTGTCTTCATTGTTTTATTTTGTTTTTAATCATTAAAATAAAAAATGGCTCATGTTTGTGGTCTGCAGCAAAGATATCTAGAATTTTTACATGGAAACTCGGGGTTCCAAAAGAAATGGTGCCAGGGAAATATGAAAACTACATTACCATATATGACCAAGCCTTTGAAATGAGGTAACATCTCGCCAACATTCTCTTGTTCATAAATAAGCAACAAGGATGCCAAGATTCAAGAGGGCAGAGCATTCCTCCACCTCTTTACGAGAGAGTTGTAAATGTCTCATTGTAGAAAAGCATACGGTGTGTTAGAATTTGTTTAATCCTCAATGATAAAGTGAAATCTGCCCTAGTCTACATTTCTATATACAAAATAGATTTATTCTTCTTTCTAAGTCCATTAAAACATTAGCTCAGACAGTGTTCAGGGTTCTGTATTCATTATATATTTCAGGTTCCCGCTTGAAAGACCTTAGGGTTCACTTCCTTTCTAAAACTAGAAAAATGGTGTACCTACTGTCCCCACATTCAACATGCAGTGATAGCACAACTAGAATGGAAAACAACATCAGAGATTCTGTACTAACTGGCTGGGATTACTGTAACAGAATGCCAGGGACTAAGTGGCTTTGGCTTAAAAAAAAAAAAACAGAAATTTTTTTTTCATGTTCTGGAAGCTAGAAGTCTGAACCCAAGGAGCTGTAGAGGTGGTTTCTGTTGAGGTCACTTCCAGAGGGCACAATATTAGTGTCCTCACTGGGCCTTGTCGCATGGGCCCTTGGGAGACACCAGTCTCATCTGATTAGGGGTCCCCACTTATGGTCTCATTCAAGCTTAATTGTCTCCATAAAGTCCTCATCTGCAGGTACAGTACAGTGGCGTTAGAGTTTCAAAGGAGAATTGGAAGGAGCAGTTCAGTCCATAACTCACTTTAATTCAAAAATGGGAAATGTTTGAAACACAGGACTGCAACTCTAAAACACACAACAATTGTTCCAATCAATTGCAAAATGCAGCCAAGCTCATATTCCTAATCTTCTCAGAGAGTTGTTTCATATCTTCATATCTTCATATCTCTGACCTCTGGCTCTTTTTCATAAACTCTGTGTAATCTCATCTTTCCCCATACAAAGTGACCCAGTCTGCATATGAATAACTTTTTTTAGCTTAACTCCTGTCTATAAAAAAACTTCATTTCACAGTGAATCAGTTGATAATCCACGTTAAGTGATTAAAAATCATATCCGTGTGTATTTTATCTGAGTGAAAAAATAAAATATATTTCTAGAATCCAGATTTCCATAAAATGCCATAATGTGTGAACTGACTAGAATATGAATGGACTAAGAAAATCTCTCAAGGTAAAAGGACTGAAGTGATAAGAGATGGCATGATCCAACATGTTTTCAGTACTCAGGAGGTTGAAGCAGGATTACTACAAGTTCAGGGCCAGCCAGGACTACTTAGCAAGACATGTTTCAAAAAATATGTAAGTTGTGAGAAAATACATAGAAGTTCTAACAATTAAATGATAGTTACTAAATTTGAAAGACCACTCCAGAGTAATGCACGTTAAACCAAAGTCAAATGCAAGTCGAGTTGGTAGTCAAAGGCCAAGCAATCAATGTGAAATCTGAATAAACCCATTGGGAAAGACAAAATGAAGCAAAAGAATTAAAAGCATATAAAACAAACACATGAATCTAGAAATATACAAATCCTTTTCTGAATTTCATTGGTGCAATACATATTACTGCAGCTGGATTCCATGCTTTGGGAAGGACTGATTAATTACCTACACTTTTGCAGTTAAATTTGAGTAACTTTTCCAAAAGGCAAAACAATCTCAAAAGAAAATGATTTTCCAGAGAATAGATTCAGAAAGCATTCAATATAATTGGTTAAAATGTCACATTTAAAGCCATAGATAGTATAGTATATAATGCCACAAAGAGACTAGATAGTGTATAATGCCATGGAGCATTTTGATCATAAACAGCTTTTTAAACAACTCTATGTTTTGCAGGCAGATAAGTATGCATAGGTATCATGTTTGATTGTTTCTTTAGCATAGTGGATTAACAACTGATTCACAGTGAAACACAGTCTTTTACTGACAGGAATTGTGTAAAAGTTATTCATCTGAGCACTGGGTCATTTTATATGCAAACAATTCTATGGGCAGGCAAAAATCATATCAAAGGAAATTATTAGTATTTTGCAGTGCCAATTGTAAAGCTAAAAATGGTTAAAATTATTTTTATAAGAAAAACACACTGGATAAAAGTAAAAGTAAAACTGGGAGGTAGATATTCACCTATGCGTGGTTACTATCTCTTTTTTCAGGCACTAAACTCAGGGTATCCTCACTGAAGTGAACCCAAGGTGTTTTTTTTTTTTTTTTTTTTGAGACCAAGTATCATTGAGATTCTATGTTGTCCAGACTCCAGCATGCAGTCTTTTTGCCTCAGCCTCCCAGAGTGCTAGATTACAGCAATGTGCCACCATGTACTGATTGTAATTTTATATTAAAGCAAAATTTAATAAAAAGATGTTTATTATTATTTAATGTGAGCTTAGTTTCTAGTCAGTGTATGTAGGCTTTAATATTTTTTTAAATACCTTAGAACTGATAAAGCCAGGCATGATGGTGCACACCTGTAATCTCAGGAGGCTAAGGCCAGAGGATTGCTGGGAGTTTGAGACAAGCTTGAGCTACAAAGTGAAGTCAAGGCCAGAATGAACTGCATAGCAAAACCCTGTCTCAAAAAGCCAAATTAATTTTTTAAAACTTATGAAAATAATGTTATAGCACACTTAAAATTATATATATGTATATACATATGTAGCTATATAATTAATTCAGACATCTTAGAGTTGTTTCAAGGTTCTCTGAAATACACAATTCAGTTGAAAACCAAAAGTAGATGCTAATAGCTTTGTCATTTGTATTTGAATAATCAAATAAGGAATGCAAAGATTTTTTACAAATGTAATAAGAATCAGGTAAATAATACTGTAAATGAGAATGTAAATACTTACTTAACTGGAAAACTTAGTAATTTTTCAAGCATACCTTAACCAAAACCCTTCAGAATTATTGAAACTAAAACTGATCATATTCAAAGCTAAAATAGATGACACTATTTAAAATTTTATCAAATTTGTTGATTTTTCTAAGCATGTGAACTGTCTTTTGATTAAAATAGTTGACTATAAAGAGTAGTAGTAGAATACACAGGATTAAGTAAAACAATATTTTCTAGAAAAAAGTATACCATTCCAAAAGTGACATAGCACATTTTCAGAGTTCCTACAGAAACACATCCTCATAAAGTAAAAGTGTAAAAACCTAAGTGAAAAAATGAGCAAGAGATAAACACATTCAAAATTTTTTTTCAAATCCTGCTAGCTGAATGAATTTTGCTCATGTAGAATTACATAATAATACTGAATCTTGGACACTTACATTTGTAAGCTCTATTCCATCCTCTGGTTTCATTATGACTACAGTATCTCTAGATAATAATCGTATTATTTACAGTGACTGAGAAAATTTGTGTTATGTTCATATATATATATGTGTGTGTGTATATATATATATACATACACACACATAACTTACATGCTTATATCATGTTAATTTTTATCTAATTAAATCTCAGACTATATATGTAGATTCACATGTAAAATGATATTATAAATAACATGCATTTATAATATGTACTTTAGCAATTAGCAATGAATTTCTAGTTAAGACAAACAGTTTGAACCATATATATGTATATATATATATGTGTGTGTGTGTGTATATATATATATATATATATATATATATATGACACAGAATATGAATTTAAAAATACAGTGTGTATTTCATCAGGGGATGAATACAGTGAAAATGCAGTACACCACTACTGCTTGTGCAAGTTTGCTAAACTGAGATTGTACATGACACACTATTGGCTGATCGAATGGAAATTGACCAACCACAGCACTGTGTTCTGTATCCCTGGCACTGATTGGCTCAGTGACCATAGCATCTGTCCGTTTGTTCTCCCACACTCACCCACATGTTCAGCATCTCTTCTTGTCCACTTCACATCGAGTATCAATAATTACATAGGTTTAAGTGTGTAGAAAGTGTTTGAGCTTATGAAGTGTTTATAAGAGTGTGGGAAACGTAAAGAAGAGAGTGGGAAAGGTTTATAGGGGTGTGGAAAGTATTTATAAAGCCTTAAATATAAATAATAAAATAAATATAACGCCACTACTTTGTGGATTTCCGCTATTGCAGGGGTCTCTGGAATGTAGCTACTGCGATGGGTGAGGGGCCACTGTGTACCACGCAGTCAGAGGAGCAATGCATGCTGGCTTAGTCTCTTTTCCGGTGCTGAGACGTCATAACGAAAACCCACAACTTGAAGAAGTTTATTTTGGCTCCTGGCGTTTAGAGGATGGAGGCCCCACTCATGGCTCCAAGCAGACAGGCTATGATGGGAAGACTGGCGGAGCAGAGCTGCTCACATTAGCGCAACTGGTAAGCAGAGAGCGAGGCAAGGACCTGAGGAGGGAGGTACAGCCTTCCTGACCGGCTTCTGCCACCTCTTCTGTCGGGCAGAACTCCGGACAGTGAATTTACCACCCCACGACCCAGTCCCCTTCCCAAAACTCTGCCTATGAATACATGAATATGAGGGGACCGTCATTCTAGCTCTAAACCATAATAACACTGGCAGACGTTATTATCGTAGTATTATAGAAATACTCTCGAGACCTTTCAAACGTCTTGCGTGAACTTCTGTGGATATCTTTGAAGTAGATTTTTGAATTAAAATATTCAGAATTAATTATTTACAATAATGTGAATGATAGCAAAATTAAATAACACCTGGCTAATGTAAATATACAGAAAATATCTCCAGATAGGTGCTTCTTTGTACTTACTAAATGATAACAGGAAGCACACCACACCACATATCAGAAGCTCTGTTCCATTAAGTAAAATTAAATATAGGGTATATTTTCTAGGTTTATGCTGATATGTCAATGTAAATGAGTCTATTTTGTGCAGAATATGGCTTAAGGTAATTTTTATACAGCAGAAGTACATAGCCTGCCCAAAAGAGAAAGGTACTGTACTTTTAGATAACATGAGTAAATTGATGCATTATAGAAATTCTGCACATCATTTATACATGTCCAAATGTAATAGCATAAAATGTTTCATCATAAATCATTTATCTTTCATTATTTAAAGTATAGTAAGGTCACCTCCAAAGTTAAGAAAATATTAGCTATTTTATGATAGGGTAGAAAATAAAACCAGTCATCTTTTACAGCATTGCAAGTACATTTTGCTTTTGAATTTTATTTTTTTCTCCCTCTCTTTTATGATATTTGATGCTGGTTTTACCAGAGAAACAAAACACATGATAATGTGAAACATAAATTTTCTGAGCTAAATGGAGTCCATTAAGTGAAATGCTGAAGAAACTGTTAGATAAGAAATGACAGGTTACCATAAATTAAGGAACAGCCATTCCAAAGACTACCAAATGGAATGTTGAGAGTCTCAGCAGCTCATTCATCAACAAAACCACTCTACCTTGTTTACAAAGATAGAATATTAAACAAAGAATATAAGAGATCTTATAGGATCTTTCTTTGCATTGTTGACAAGGCATAAGCACATATTCTAATCAGATACTGTAGCCACTGAGAACATACTTTCTGTTGACAGCTTGATTATACAGGGGCTAAGAAATATAGATTATTTTTTATTTATTTTACAATACTCTAATCTATTTAGAAGTCATTCTGAAGGGCTTTGACTATTGTGAAAACTCAAGGGTATGTCTTATAGGAGTTACCATGGTAAATGAGCATCTATTTCCCATATATAGAAAGATGAAAGGGGCTGTGGATAGATGACGGGGAGATGCAGTCACACATAGCTGGTTTTCAGCATGAAATTTACATCCTAAGATGTATCTGTATTGAGATTAAAAGGAAAGTGACAGAACATCCCTAAAATCCCCATATCCTAGAACTATACTAGAAAATGAAATTCTCCCTCCCTCATGATGGTACTGGTGATGAACCTTCCTCTGGAATATGTTTGCTTCTCCCAACAAGAAGAATCTAGAGCAAAAGAAAAAGAAATTATAAGTTTGGGAAAGAGCCTTAATAAGAATAGATGCAAATACTCTTTTCATTATTTGTATTAAAATTCTCACTCAAACACTCTGCTCTGTTTAAGAATTATGAATTGCTGGGTATAGCAAATATTTTCCAGTTACGGCTGAGAGGATTGCATTGCTACCTGAGTCAAATTTGCTGCAAATTTTTAGCGCTTAACCTCTATTGAAAAAATAAATATTTCAGGTACATTTATAAAGGGAGAGATTCATCACTGCTTTTATATCCCAAAGTAGTATGTGCTACTATAAAACATTTGTAGTCATCCTTGCTTTTTATCATATACAGGTATTATATTGTTTTTAGACTCACCAGTAGGTCCTTTATAGATCACAAGTAAATTGAACTAAATTTCATATCCCTCTAAACCTTTACTGATTGTTTATTTTTCTACTAGGAGGTGCCAAAAGCTATAAATCATTATAATTCAGTATTTTGTACTTTTATCAGAGAATTTCAGATCTTGCTGGAAAACATGATCTGAGATAAGGAAAGAGAATTCTCACAGAAATTCCCATTGTTTAGAAATATAATGAGCATAAAATTGAATATTTTAATTTTGTAGAATATACATGAGTCTCCCTCATACACAGGCAAATAATCATTAATGCTATTTCTCATCTTAACCAGTCCCTTCTCTGCCTCAAAAACGCAGATACTGAGTCAAGGTTTGAGCACGTAGTGTTCATGTGGGAAGATTCCAGGCTCTAGAAGAGAAAAGGGCGACGATAAAGGAGAGTGAGGGAACCCAGTGAATGAAGAGTTTGCCAGCCAGTTATTGCAGTGAGCGACTAAAGTTTGAAATTTTGAAGAAATCTTGAAAATGGTATAAAATATGCATTAAATCATTTTGGGATGAAGCGACCGGTATAAATTCCATATTCTATCCTCTTGTCTTTCATTGACTAAGGGCCTTCTTTACATAACATTAAATCCTAGCTACTTTCAAGCAACTGTGCTGCTAAGCAAGCATATCTTGGTAACCCAAGGATGATGCTGAGCCTGTGAGCTAGGTGTTATGACCATGAATCAGGCTAAAGAACACAAAAATATTAAAGCCTTAATGTGCATTGGTGGGGGGCTGGGGATATAGCTCAGTGGAATAAGCGCCTGCCTAGCAAGCGCAGGGTCCTGAGTTCGATCCCCAGCACTGCCAAAAAAAAAAAAAATGTGCATTGGTGGAACATAAACAGCATGTGCTTTCACCTGAATTCACATTCTATTTTTTTTATTTTAAAAGTAAAAGAACACAAACATTAGCAAACAGACACAAAGTAGCATAACAACAGTAGAAAAACTGAATTACAGATAAGGTGGCAGGGGATCAACAATGGTTGTTGTATTACACATTGATAACTTCAAAGTGTATGTTCAGGACAATGCAAATAGACATACACATTGATTAAACAGCTAATTATTGATTGTTCCTTACACTAAAGTGACATGAGACAATAGTGCAATCATGTTAGCCGTCCTGCACATATATATACATACTTACATAGCTACCCCTCTCTTCCTTCTCTCCTTCCCTTCATCCCTATCGCTCTCTACTTTTGAGCAGTTTCCTCTCATACCTCCTAATTTATATTCCCACCTTCAGGTTCTTACACTAATGATACAATACACTGCCTGCACATGCACATCTGATTTACTTCACTTATGAGTATGGTCTCTAATTGTGACCGTTTGCCTATAAAAGCCTCAAGCTTGTCTTTCCTTATAGCTGAATAATATTCCATCATGTTAAAATACCACAATGTCCATCCACAGAGGACTGGATAAAAGAACTGTGAATTCACATTCTAAATCAACCTGGGAGCAATGTTTGTTCTTACTGAGACATTTTTGTTAGCATCCTTTCATTATCTTTTGCATTCCCTTGTTACTATGTACCTGTGCAGAGTAATAACTTCCATCTTGGCAGATTTCTATATGCCTATAATATAGAAGGATTTTGTTATTTATACCTAAACTATCTCCCCAAACCTCGCCTCTTCAGAGAGTGGGCTTTTGGGAGCTGATGAGATCGTAGAGGAGACACTGCTCAGTGGATTAGACCACTCTGAGGAGCACAGAGCTGACTGCGAGGCGGTGGGCCCCACTGGAAGAGGCTGTCACTGGGGACACAGTGTGAAAGCTTGTATTCTTGTCCCTGTCTCCCTTTCGTCTGCTTAGCGGGTGCCGTATGTTGAGTGGCTTTTCTCACCAGGCCTCTATGCCATGCTGTGTTTGCTTTGGGACCAACCAATTATGGCCTGAAACCTCTAAAAACAAATCTTTCTTCCTTTAAATTGAGGAGTTTGAGTAATTTGAATTAGGAACAGAAGAGAGGTTAAAACAGATATTTCAGTAATTTAGTTTGGAGACATGGATCAAGCTCTGATTTAGTGATAAATTGTCTCAAACCATCTTCATATAAAATAAAATTCCTATAAATTCTATGACAAGGCATTAACAAAATGCATTTCCTTAACTAAATATTCCTTGACTGATTTAATGTCATTTTATGTAACACATTTCAGAGGACCTAGGTGAAAGATACATGAGCATTCTGTACTTGTTTTGCAACCTTCCTGAGAGTCTAAAATTAAATAGTTAAGACTTTTTAAGACACAGAAAACATGTTTTTGAAAAGTAGAATAAGTTATGAAAAATATAATGTGAGTACAATATTTTATAATCATGATTATTCCTGAATATTATATCTGTCATGCAAATATATCTTTACTGAATTCTAGTCTCACATCAAAATTGTTTGATATTTGACAGATTTAGGAAACACAGATTTTTGAGGGTTTTAATACTTAGAATTTGCCACCCTAAATATAAAGCAAGTAAGACAGTCTAAAATACACATTTAAGGTTAAATTTAGCAAAAGAAATTCGGTGCTCTGTATTCTTCTTATTTTTCAAAAACTAGCAAGCAAGACGACCCCTAGGAAACCAAAGATCAGATATGGCCAGTTTATAACAGCAATTATTGCCTTCTTTCCTAAGGGTATGAAGTGGATGCTGTATGAAGTGTTGCAAGTTAGGCAGAAGAAATAATATCTACAGTATTATTCACTAGCAAACAGGAAGGGGTGCATTCTTCAGAGAAAATTGCCAAGTATTACATGTGCACACCCAGAGCCACCTTAGCAGCATAGTGTCCTGGCCCTACCAAGGATTCACTGCAGGATTCTCCCTTTACCCCCCTGTCCCGGATCAAAGAACAGACTAAAGTGTTATCACCAAGGATCAAAGAACAGACTAAAGTGTTATCACCAAGTATCAGGCGTGAGTGGGTGAATTAAAAATCTTGTTTTCATTGTGTGTCCCTGTATATATGAGAATGGTGTTTAATTATAAAATACAACCATGAAGTAAAATACCATTAACTTATGAAAACGAACATTTGTGATCTTAAAATGATCTCTAAAGTGATTTGCTTTCTGCATTACCATAGAATGAAATCACACAGATATGTATGGTAATGCAACTTTACATTAAGAGACCTGTAAATTATATATTATTGAATAATTTAAGGGTCCATAGGCTTGAATTTATTTATGTTTTACAATATAAGAAATAAAATAAAGGGAAAAAAACCACAAGTAAATCTCTACTTGAAAATTTAGTATAGATTTATGTCAATGTGTTTATAAACTGAATTACATGCTAAAGCTTTTGAAAGCTATTAATCATTGTGGCTGGTATTATAATACATTTTTCTGTCAAAATATATTTTCTAAATAAGGCATTATGTTCATAGTAGTGAAATACATGGGGCAATAAATAGCTCTTGAAGGCGATGGAATGCCAAAGTACAGCAGAGATGTTTGACATCCACCAAACCACCTGTTGGCAGCGACAATGTGAAAAATATTATTTTCTCTGGTACAAACATTTCCACAATAAACAAAACAACAATTTAATTTAGTCAATTACAAATTTCTACTGCAGTTTAGAAACATTTTGATATTTGTCAAAAAGTATGTGAAGCATGATGTAATAAAACTCAGTATAAAGGCATTTTCTATTGCAATTCTGTAAACGGGGCGATTTATTTCTTGTGTAACGTATAATAACACAAAATTTTCCCCATTTCCAAAATATCCTGTTACATTCTTTGCATGATAGATACACTTTGTGACATATATTACCAAATTGTAAAAATTTAACTGTGAACATTAAATGGCACTTATTGCCCTAAGTGACAATTATTGCCTTAAGAATAATAAAGAATAACTTAAAAACTTAAAAGAATATTTTGAAATTACTGTGAAGCATATAGTAAAAAATTATTAGTTTACTAAGAAAGTGGACATAAAAAGTACAAACTAAATAATTTTCAGATTAATATAATTTTCAGTTTACTTTAAATTTTATAATATTTTTTAAAAGTCTAGATAATGTGATATATGTTTACATAAAATACCCATAAATGTTTCGCCCTTTTTTGATTGTTTTTGTAGTTTGCTTTGATAATGACATGTATATTCAAGGATTTCTTATATGTATACACCTTAGCTCATGGGTACAATGGAATACAAGTTGTGTCTTTTGTACAGCTAAAGTGGAGTACAATCAAGATTTTATATTTGATGAACATTATGTGTATTTTAGGAGACATACAGCCAAGGAAAGAAGCATTCTAGAAAAAGAAACACCCTTTCTAAAAGAAAAGAACAAGAAATACATCCCTGCACATGTGAGTTGCAGATAAAAGATGCACAGAACATTTTAATTCAAAGAAGCAGATAGAAACAAAGGGAAAAACATAGAGAAATAGTTAGAAAGTCAATTTTCTCTCCCATGGAAATGTATAGTATTACGTGACAGTGACTAAGCATTCACTGTGACCAGTAAAGAACTGCACCATACCTCAGGTTGCAGACTTTAGAACCAGACTGATCTGATTTCAGTCCTATCCGTGAGCATCTCAGTCTTCTTTAGCATTTACATAGCAGATGTGCTATATAGTTCAGTATTCATAGAATGAATGTAATACTTTTACTTTTCTTAGAATTTTTTTTAAAGAAGATAAAAATTAGCAAAGTGACCACAACATAGACAAAAATTAAACAAAGCAAAAACAATAAAATTTATACAGGATTTCAAAACAAAATAATAGGAAATTTTTAATTAAAATGATTTCTGCTACTGCTTTATGTGTAAGGTTAAAGCATCAGAACTTTAAAATTTGAATTATAAGCCCTGAAAGGGGTAGAAAACAGATTTAAAATTAAATAAATAGATAATCTGGTTGATGTTGTATACATAGAAAGTAGGAGTGGTAAAACTAAAACCTCAGGTGTGTTTAACACCACGCTGTGTAATTTATTAGATTTCACCAAAAAGAAAAGGTTTCTATAAAAAATTATGAAGAAGCTTACTATAACTGGAACACATATTATGCTGGAGCAATTTGATTAAACTGCTGCTTCTGGAGCCTACTGAAAGGTATTCACATATCCCTACACTCTCCATTTACGGCCTTACAGCTGCCACTAACACAGCTCTGTGTCACCCCAAAAGCCCAGTGGAACAGTGAACATTAGCCACTGTAGGAGATACTAAAGTGTATAAGCCAAAGAGATAACACATCAGAGAACACTTCAGCTATCTAGGATTTTTAAAATTACTGCATAATCTAAAAAAAAAAAATGCCATTCCAAAACATCACCTGAAAGCCTCACAGGCCACATGGAATTTCAACAAGAACATTTATCTGAGTTCCCGTGCAATGAAAGAGGCAAAGCTGAAATATATGGCCTCATGCACTTTTGTTCTACAGACCACTGATTTTGTCTTTTTGAAACAAAGTTTGAAGACTTCTAGAGGTCAAAGCTCCCTATGTTTAAATAAAAAGATACTAGGTACATAGGTAGATAGAAATTCTAAGATGCCAGTTTTATAGCTAATGCTTCAACTAACTCATTTATCAAAGTGGATTCAGGGGAAGGGTAAGTAGAACCCAGAGAGCTGAGGACTGCAGTGGAGATAGATGTGGACAAAATAAAGGCAATGACGATACATCGCCTTTGCTGGGAGCTTGGATTTAGCAGGAAGGTAAGAGCATGAAAGAAATACATTTAAGAGCGTGTTCATTTGATTGTGTGCTAATGAACTACCTGGGAATCTGTTTATTCCAAGCCAAAAGAGCAAGCACAGGTTATAAGGGAGCTTCCAAGAAAAGACAGGAGGGCCAGGATATATAACACAAGATGAGACTGAGACAGTAGTGGAGTGGAACAACTTTGCCTCCATCTCAAGGAAAATGACATTGCCATGAGTTCCAGTGTAGCTGAATTTATAAACAGCAGGTTTAGGACACGGATGTCTGTTTTCATTCTACATTGTGAAGCAGAAAGCAACACACTACTTGGATGATACTGAGAAAACAGTGTAAAGCAGGCAGAGCACAGTGAACGCTGGTCATCACCACCAAGAAGAAAGTGGAAATTTCTTACCACTGACTTGCGGTGCCATAGCCAAGCAGTGTGTAACTGACAGCTCTCATGTAAGCCAGGAATTTCTAATGATTTTAGCATTTCTTGGTGTGATTTTTCCTTCAGCAGGACTCAGAAGTATAAAGTGATTATGGGATGAATTTATATTGGAATTTTGCTGCATGAGTTCAAGAAAAGGCACAAGAAGCAGAAAAGGCACAGGTAAGCACTGAAGAATATTAGTAAAAAAAAAAGGACGGGGGCTGGGAATATAGCTCAGTGGAATAAGCGCTTGCCTAGCAAGCGCAGGGTCCTGAGTTCGATCCCCAGTACCGCAAAAAAAAAAAAAAAAAAAAAAGGACGGAATATAGAGAATTAAATGGGTGAACAGATAAACACTAGGATGCCATCAATAGTATGATACATAGGAATGGCTAAGCATTATTTTTATTTTTTTATTTTTTTAAATTTTATTTTAAAGACAAAAGAACGGAGACATATGAACCAGAAAAGCCATATATAATACAGAAAATACAAAGTTATACAGAATATAGGAGGGAATTTGAACTGGATGTTGTATTACATAGTTATCTTCACATTAGTTAACACAAAAACATTAAAGGAAATACCAAATTATAGAGAAGATAGTAGGGAATTTGCACTGGATGCTGTATAATATAAAGTTATCTTCACTTCTGTTAATACAAAAACGATTGAGGAAATACAGAATTATAGAGAACATAGAAGGGAATTAGCTCTGGAT